>SJYT01044732.1:3291-13380 GCA_006410635.1 Cephalophus harveyi | reverse complement strand
GCTGTCAGCTGCCTGTCTCGGTCACAGCAAAGTGCAGTGTGTCCCTCGAACACTAGGGCTGCACAAGACGAAAGATGTGTATAAGAGACAGCTCTCCTGCCCAGTTTGAGAGTTTGAATTGCACCAGAAACAAGGGGTCTTTTCATCCCGCACTGCCCACAAGGACCCAGCCACACACACTGGGGAGCGGATCACATTGCCCACAGCCAGGCCAGCGCTCACGGGAACCAGGTCTCAACTTGGGGGGATGACAGGGATTAAGGACCCCACAGGGACAGGCATGATATGAAATTAGAGCACACTGGGGACCACCCTCCAAGGGCAGGGACCACCCTCCAAGGGCAGGGATCACCCTTGAGGGTGAGGACCACCCTCCAGGGCCGGGACCACAGAGGGAGGGCAGGAAGCATCCACCAGACCTCCTGACATTCGAGAGTGGCCCCCGGTCAGCGGAGGGGTTCCCACGACTGGGGGGCTGCAGGTTGGGGTGGGGCAGGGCTCCCAGGAAACCCGGGGCAGCGGCAGCAGAAGGGGTCAGTGGACCCCAGGGAGCTGACACCAAGGATCCCACCCACCAAGGGCTCCACCACCATCGGCTGCATTTCCAGAGGAAGATGACTTAGGAAGGGGCTCTCCTTGGACCCTTCTGGCCCCCAAGGTCGAGAAAGCTGGAATATTAGCTCGTCTTCCAGAGGACAAGCCAGTGCCCCAGCAGGCCCTCAAGGGGGGAGGGGGAGGGGCACAGGGGGGCACCATCCAGCTGTGATCTCATCGGTCCCTCTGCCCTCCCCCACCAAAACTCAAGAGTGGGCTTTCAAGAAGGGGAACAATCAGCGAGGCCGAGCCCAGGGCTGGACCCCAGGTGTGGTGCGTAATGGCTTCATCTGCCAGGGAGACCAGCTGGCATAACGACCCATGGCTGGACTCCGGCAGCTCATTTAACCCTGAAACGGTGCGCCTGCCCGCTGCCCGTCACAGCCACGGAGGGCGGCAGGGGGACCCTGCTGGGGGCTGGCGACTGGCCAGGATGCTGCCGGCATGGACGGCAGGGAGGAGACAGCGGAGGCCCTGGGTCCCCTCCCCGGCACCCCTCCCCTCACCTTACCCCGCCATTTCAAAAGCCGTTACTCTGTTTTCTGATCCTGCAGGCTTCTTGGTCTCATTTTGAGGCTGGGAGCAGGGGGCTGGGCTCTGAGCGGGTGGCCTCCGCAGCCTCTTGGAGCCCTGCCTGTGGCCTCTTCGGTTTGGGTTTCCTACCCAGATCTATGGACCACCAGCAGGAGCGGCAGCCATGGCTGCAGGGCACCCGGTGAGAGGCTCCTGCGGACACCAGGGGACGAGAGGATGTGGACTGCTGCTCACTCAGCCGGCCACCTCGAAGGGCAGACGTAGGCCTCGAGGAAACAGCGGGATCCCCGTGGGGGTAGGAAGCAGGAGAGGGGGTTCCTGCCAAGAGCAGCCCTCAGGGCCTGCTGTGCACCTGGGAGGCAGGCGGACCCTGGGGGGGTGCGTGGAGCCTGGCAGGGAGGGGCAGAGTCCCTGACACCTGCTTCCTTCTGTGCACAAGAGCAAGCGCAAGGCCCAGCCAGGCGCTGTCCAGATCGGCATGCCCACAGAACTCTCTGAAACGACGGAGAGCTTCCTTTCTTGCGTTGACAACAAGCTGCGAAGCACTTGCGAGGGGCCTGAGTGCAGCTCAGAAACCAAACCACTCTTGTTACTTAATCTGAATTAACTCAGATCAAAACAGCCTCCAGCGGCTAGTGGGCAGCTCAGGGCCAGATCCAGGAAACCCTGGGGCAGGATCGCCACCCATCAGGCGGAGGGCATGGGGTGTCAGTGAGACACAGGGGTCCCGACTCAGAGGCCACCATCAGTGGGATGCTGACCGGGACACTGGACAGCTGGACATCCAGGCCAGGAGAGAGAAGTAGAGAAAGTCCAGGGGCTCATTCCTGGAGGGAGGCTGCCCAGCAAAGGCGGGAGGCAGCTGGACACCCAAACGCTGCAGCCAGGGAGGTCGGGGTTGAGCGGCCCACAGCCTTGTTCTAGCAAACGAGCCCATGGTGGGCATCAAACACCACCAGGAGGTCAGGATGACGAGAAGCCAATGGGCCAAACCAGAGCTGCCTTTCCTGGGACCCAGGGCTGCCAGGGGCCAAGAAGCGGTGGGTGGGAAGGTGGGCTGGGCCTCGGATGCTCCCGGGAGAAGTGAGCAGCGGAAGGAGGGAGCGGGGCAGGGAACAGAAGAGGGAAGATCTTGTTTATTGTTTTGGACCAGGAAACATGAGCCTGTTTGCAGGGGAAAGGAGCCAGGAGAGACCCAGAAACAAGAGGGGGGACACTGGTGGAGGGAGGTCCCACAGGAGGGGCTGGGAACCCGCCCCCCACCCAGGCTGGAAGGTGCAGAGAAAGAGAGAAACCTGCAGTTTGATTTCCTGTCCCATACAGAAGTGGGGTGTATGTGCATTCCCCAAAAATACAGAAAACACGGAGAGAAAGGCGAAAGGGCAGGGCGGGAGGCTCCTATTGTCCACCCCCGGGGCTCCGGGAGATGTGAATCGAGCCTGCTGGGAGCCCCAGGCACAGGCAGCGGGGCCGGAACCCGCCACAAAGGGCCACTCCCAGAGCGGGCTCATTAGGACAGGAGCCGGTGCGCTCGGGGCGGGGCGGGCCCATTCAGGGGCACCGCACAATCGGGCCCTTGTGGGGGGCAGAGATGTGTATAAGAGACAGCTCTTGCTGTTACTACGCACACATCTTGATCCATTCTCAACAACCCTAAGATGAACAAGACAAGGTCACTCCATCAGAGACAAAAAGGCGAGGCATTCGAGTTTGTGTGACCTGCCTGGGTTCACACGGGTGGACCCACGACCAGAGCTCAGGATCCTCCATCTGGACCCTGTCTGGTGGCACCCAGTGCCCGCCAGGAAACTGAATCGCAGCCCCAGCTGAAACCCACCCAGCAAGCCCTGACCAAGTCCTGCAGCGGCAAGGGTGAGACGCCAAAGCCCCCTCCTCCCTTGGACCTCAGGTCAGAGGCTGGGAGGTGGTTGAGCTCAGGACACAGGGACAAGGGCCAGGCCGGCCACCCGGGGGCCTCCGTCTTCCTCCCTGCAGCAAGGACTGTCCCACTCTGGGCAGGACTTTCCCCGGGGCCCCTGCCTGCCTTGGGTGGTGCTCAGACCCCGTTGACAGAGGATGAGATGGCTGGATGGCATCACCGAATCGATGGACATGAGTCTGAGTGAACTCCGGGAGTTGGTGATGGACAGGGAGGCCTGGCGTGCTGGGATTCATGGGGTCGCAAAGAGTCGGACACGACTGAGAGACTGAACTGAACTGATACATTATGTAACACATACACATACACATGTGCTCATTCATGTCTGATTCTTTGCAACCCTATAAATGAAAGCCCACCAGGTTGCTCTGTCCATTGGAGTCTGCAGACAAGAAAATTGGAGTGGGTTGCCATTTCCTACTCCAGGGGATCTTCCCCATCCACAGATCAAACCCATACCTCTTGCATCTCCTGCATTGGCAGGCAAGTTCTTTACCATTAGTGCCACCTGGGAAGCCCAAAGAACACATATTTGTATAACTAAATAGTAAGGAGGCATTTACCGATAATCATAGTTAAAATACTATTTTTAGAAAGCAAAATAGTCTTGTAGTGAAATATATAAATTATATAGTAAATTATATTCTATATAGTGTATACTATAATATATATAGTAAATTATATAGTATAGTAAAATATATGCATGTATAGCAATATATAGTTATATATAATAATATGTAGTAATATATATAGTAACATATAAATATGGAGAAGGCAATGGCACCCCACTCCAGTACTCTCGCCTGGAAAATCCCATGGATGCAGGAGCCTGGTAGGCTGCAGTCCATGGGGTCGCTAGGAGTCGGACTTGACTGAGCGACTTCCCTTTCACTTTTCACTTTCATGCATTGGAGAAGGAAATGGCAACCCACTCCAGTGTTCTTGCCTGGAGAATCCCAGGGATGGGGGAGCCTGGTGAGCTGCCGTTTCTGGGGTCACACAGAGTCGAACACGACTGAAGCGGCTTAGCACAACATATAAATATAGTAAAGTAGTAAAAGAAGTATTACAGTCCTGTGACTTCTTTGGACATTTGATTAGTTCTTGTGTGAAGAGACAAGTTTATTTAGGTACATTTTCAGAAAACTGTTTTTTTTTCCATGAACCATGAATTGTATAATCGTACTTGATATGACCTAAAGTTTATGCAATTAGATAAAAGTCTTCAAAGCAAAGACAATTTATAATTCTTAGATTGCAAATTAGGCATAAATTTTCAGGAGGAAATAAAAGAGGAAATAATCAGAGCAATCTAACACATTTTCTGATCTCCTGAAAGAAATACCCCAATCTGATTATTAGGCCTTTAAGGCAAGAAAAGTTGCTTTCAGGTTCTCCCTATATCTGATGCTAAGAATTTTAAGAAATCAGATTTATTTGAAATGGCTATTTTCTTTCTTGTCTCATGAGAAGAGAGGGTAGAGACAGCTAAAATTTCTTAAATGCCTGGTCTATGTCAGGCACTGAGATGCTGGAGGCTCAACAGACATTTTCTCATAGGCAACATGTATTTGGGAGGTAAGCGTTATTATTTCCATTTTACAAATGAGAAAATGAAAACTCAGAGAGGTGAGTGGATCTGAAAGTTATTTGAAGAATTATGTTGAGAACTAGAGGCTTCCTATCTGGGAGTTTTTCTTTCTTGTCCTCACATGCTGCGTTAAGCTTTATTGTATTGCGCAAAAGAAGAAGTCTGTGTTGGTGGTTTTTTTTTTTTTTTAAGAGGTGGCATAATCTTGTTGGTTCATTAAGCAGGCCATTGTAACTCATGCTTTCCAGTATCCAACTACCAGAGGACCAGGGGCAGGGACACAATGGCAGGAGTATGGATAACCATAGTCCCAGTGTCTGAGTCCGAGAACCTGCACTTTCACCCAAGCCCCACTGGGTAACTTCCTTCACCTGCCCAATTGCTGGGGCACCTGCCATGGCTGGCCTCTCCCGTGTGTGGCCTCAGGAATTTTGATGCTCTGCCTGCCTCTTGGCATGGTTTTAGGCTCTAGAGCTGAGAAAATACAGCAGTTAATGTTGTTCCTGCCATTAACACAGGCCTCTAATATTCTCCAGACGCCTTAGTCAAAGCACTGGGTTGTCCTGGGGAATGGCCCTTCCACAGGAAGTCTCTCATAATCTTAGAGTTTTGTTTTTTCTTTTTACAATGATTTGACAAAGCACGGCTTTTTCTCCTGACCCTCTCTTTAAAATTTTCACAGTCCTTCTCTCGTGGAACCTGGCACACATTCTCCGAGGAGCTTGGTTACAAGACAGTAGAAAACCACACACAGTGTTGCAAGCAAACTGTCCTTTTATCCATGACCACAACTATTATCTCTGGACCTTCTCCTACTTTGAAGTATCCTCCCCGGTCCAGGGTTGGTTTCAAAGGTCACAGCATAGAACTGTTCCTATTCTTAGTTCTGCAATCTTCTTAGTCTGAGAGCTGAGTATTAGCTCCAACTTCTCATCATTCACTCCTCTAGAAAGTCCAGAAAGGCTCAGACAAGTAAAAGTCATGCAGATAACAGGAGATATGCAAAGTACCTCTATTATATCACCCCAGAACTATCTCATATTGAGCTACAGTTAAAGATATTGGAGACACTTATCTCTTAACTATCAATTTCTAATTTCTCCCTTTCCTTGGCTCCTGCAGTAGTCTTTCCTGGAAACTCCTACCCAGGGTATTAATTACTCCATCCTCTGCAGAACAAGAGAACTCTGTGTATATCTTCATCATCTGCAGATATTAGATGCTTTAAGATGCTATAGAAAAACCCAATGAACTTTTTGACCAACTCAATATTACTGACTCAATGGACATGAGTTTGAGCAAGCTCTAGGAGATGATGGACAGAGAAGCCTGGCATGCTGCAGTCCATGGGATCTCAAAGAATCACACATGACTTAGCAACTGGACAGCAACAAAAATATTACCTTCTCCTGGGACTACCAGAATCAGGTTCTATCAAAATCGGAATCTGTGGTGAAAGTGACAAGAGGCTTGAGTACATGTAGCCTATTGGTATTCCCAGGAAGCCAGAGTGAGAGAGAGGAACAATGAGACAGACAGAGAGAAAGTCAGTAAAGGAAAAATTATTAAGCAGTTTACAACTGTGGGTAACTGGGGCTGAATCCCAATGGGAATTGGTTGGGATTTTCTGTGGAGCATTCAACACACACACACACACACCATACGCATTCAGGTAGCTTTAAAACTGAGAAACTTTGTGGATACCAGTGGTGAGGAGCCTTTAACGTGCTTGGTTACTGTCTACCACAGCTCAAGTCAGAGGTGGCCAAGGAATATGACTTGGGCATCAACCATCTCTATAAGATCTGACACATCGTTGTCTTTTTTTTAGATTATATATCCCTCCGGGGCACACACCACATCTTGATCATTCACAGCCTTGACACCCAGAACAGTATCTGGTATAATCTGAAAACTAAATGATTGCATGGATAGATGTATAAATAGAGTTAAAAGAGAAATTTCATTCACGTGAGGTTGGCACTCACCTAACAGCTTTTCTGATCTCTTTGTATCACTTGCCTTGTTAATAATAGTTTTTACCATACCTCCTGAAGCTGTGCCATAAGAGCTACATTTTATCATAGTACATAAAAGCTGTAGGGAAAATTTCTAAAGAGATTTTTTTAAGAACAATGAAATTTCTAGATAAAAAATTTTTTTAATTATTTCCCTTCCTATTGCCTGCTTTGTCACCCACTTTTCACTGTAAAGAGCAACAGGAAAAAGAGTGATCATAAAATAAGAACAGAAAACGTCTGCTCGGATAGGCAAGATTCCAAAGAAATTAATCACATTTTCACAAGGGTATTAGCCCAGTTTCCTGATTAAACTGTAATTTGGTACACAAATGAATTTGAAAAATAAACTCAGTGGAGATTTAGTGATGTGAGATTGTAATCAAGTCCAGTAATTTCTAAACCAGTGGAGTGAGGGTCCCAGAGCATTAGCTCGAGTTGAGAAGTTGAGAACTCAGACAGGTCTCAACACGTCAGGGTGGCCTGTAGACGGGCTCCCCAGAGCACAGCTTTAAGAGGACTGAAGGAGCATCATGGGAAGAACAGTGGGAGATGTTGACAGCCAGCCTCTGGGCCTGAGGCCCTGACCCCACTGGGGAGCAGAAAGTCTTCCTTTATCCTCTGACAGGTAATGTACTTGGCGGGGAAAGTGTTCTGCCCAGAGGAGGGGATGGGAGAACCCACGGCTGAGGTCTGAGAAGGAGGACAAATCTGGATACAGCAGGAGATATAGCACTTGATTGCCTTCCCATGCAGCCCTCAGAAACTCATGCCCACTTCCTAGGGAGACAAAATCTGTAATAGAGAGGAAACGAAATAAAGAGCTATTATCACTAGAAATGCAGCAAGATACTGAGAAGAGATAGCTCTGTGTCACATGAGGAAAGAAAGAAGCTCACTTCAGAACCAAGAACCTTTCCAATACTGGAGAAATGGAGAGAGGGGATAGGCTGAGCAACAGGAGGTCAACGTCAGGTACTTCTTAGCGGAAGAAGAGGGAGGTCAGGATGGAATGAACTACAGAGAAAAGTAGTAACATTAAGACGAGAGGGTGGAAGCCTTCAGGCCACAAGTAGGAGGCAGAGCTGAGATTAAAACCACACTTTCTGACTTCTGGGCGGCAGAATCATAAAGGAGCTCTTCCCATCCTCTATCCCTGTGACTATTCACCTCAGGCCAAACCGCAGTGCCCGAGACCATCGCTCCTTACTAGACAACACTGATTTCTTTTTCCTTATGTGGAAATCTGGAAACTCACTTTGATTAAACATACAAATAAGACATAGTAATAAATATTTCTAATTGCAAAGTAAAGAAAAATTTAAGCAATAGAGCTTATTTGACTTGATTATTAAATTTAATTCATATGTAAATGTGTTTCTGTGTTAAGTCACTTCAGTTGTGTCTCACTCTTTGTAACTCCATGGACTGTAGCCTGCCAGACTCCCCTGTCCATGGGATTCTCCAGGCAAGAATATTGGAGTGGGTTGCCATGCTCTCCTCCAGGGGATTTTCCTGACCCAGGGATTGAACCTGTGTCTCTTATGTCTCCTGCCCTGGGAGGCGGGTTCTTTACCACTAGCACCACCTGGGAAGCCCTCATATGTAAATACATATGTTTAATTATATAAGCAATTGATATTTATTAGAAGAAAAGTTCTGAATTACCCTATCTGCTTGCATAGACTTAAAAAAAAAAAAAAGGAAATTTGAAGTGACGTTATGGTTCATTATCCCACCAAGAAATAAAAATATTATTTGAGAACATAGAAATGAAGTGATTTAGCATGCATGCATATAAAACTAAAGTCAAATGGTTAAATCAACAATGTTAAATCCTTTCAAGGACTACTACATAACCATTAGAATGTTTTCTTTAAATGTGTAATAACATGAAAAAACAAGTATAATACTGAATGGGGGAAAGGGAGATATTATTCAATATAAAGTGTAGAGATACAACTTCATTTTTACAACCTAAAATTGAAAGATAGATGAGACATGGACTATTTCTTCCTTTATTTTACTTTCTGTTTATTCAATAACTATCCATTATGTTACTAACTTGAAAACAGGTTCAGGAGAAAGAACATGACTTCAGTTCAGTTCAGTTGCTCAGTCGTATCCTACTCTTTCCGACCCCATGAACCACAGCACACTAGGCCTCCCTGTCCATCATCAAATCCCGGAGTCCACCCAAACCCATGTCCATTGAGTCGATGATGCTATCCAACCATCTCATCCTCTGTTGTCCCCTTCTCCTCCTGCCCTCAATCTTTCCCAGCATCAGGGTCTTTTCAAATGAGTCAGCTCCTCACATCAGGTGGCCAAAGTATTGGAGTTTCAGCCTCAACATCAGTCTTTGCAACGAATATTCAGGACTGAGTTCCTTTAGGATGGACTGTTGGATCTCCTTGCAGTCCAAGGGGCTCTCAACAGTCTTCTCCAACACTACAGTTCAAAAGCATCAATTCTTCAGTGCTCAGGTTTCTTCACAGTCCAACTCTCACATCCATACATGACCACTGGAAAAACCATAGCCTTGACTAGACGGATCTTAGTCGGCAAAATAATGTCTCTGCTTTTCAGTATGCTGTCTAGGTTGGTCATAACTTTCCTTCCAAGGAGTAAGCGTCTTTTAATTTCATGGCTGCAATCACTATCTGCAGTGATTTTGGAGCCCCCCCCAAAATAAAGTCTGACTGTTTCCCCATCTATTTCCCATGAAGTGATGGGACCAGATGCCATGATCTAAGTTTTCTGAATGTTGAGCTTTAAGCCAACTTTTTGCTCTCCTCTTTCACTTTCCTCAAGAGGCTCTTTAGTTCTTCTTCACTTTCTGCCATAAGGGTGGTGTCATCTGCATATCTGAGGTTATTGATATTTCTCCCAGCAATCTTGATTCCAGCTTGTGCTTCCTCTAGCCCAGCATTTCTCATGATGTACTCTGCGTGTAAATTAAACAAGCAGGGTGACAATATACAACCTTGACATACTCCTTTTCCTATTCGGAACCAGTCTGTTGTTCCATGTCCAGTTCTAACTGTTGCTTCCTGACCTGCATATAGGTTTCTCAAGAGGCAGGTCAGGTGGTCTGGTATTCCCATCTCTCTCAGAATTTTCCACAGTTTCTTGTGATCCACACAGTCAAAGGCTTTGCCATATTCAATAAAGCAGAAATCGATGTTTTTCTGGAACTCTCTTGCTTTTTCCATGATCCAGTGGATGTTGGCAATTTGATCTCTGGTTCCTCTGCCTTTTCTAAAACCAGCTTGAACATCAGGAAGTTCATGGTTCACATATTGGTGAAGCCTGGCTTGGAGAATTTTGAGCATTACTTTACTAGCGTGTGGGATGAGTGCAATTGTGCGGTAGTTTGAGCATTCTTTGGCATTGCCTTTCTTTGGGACTGG
>SJYT01044712.1:153648-183655 GCA_006410635.1 Cephalophus harveyi | reverse complement strand
ACAGTCTTTTGGACTCTGTGGTAGAGGGTGAGGGTGGGATGATTTGGGAGAATGGCATTGAAACATGTATAATATCATATGTGAAACGAATCGCCAGTCCAGGTTCAATGCATGATACAGGATGCTCGGGGCTGGTGCACTGGAATGACCCAGAGGGATGGTATGGGAAGGAAGTGGGGAGGGGGGTTCAGGATGGGGAACACATGTACACCCGTGGTGGATTCATGTTGATGTATGGCAAAACCAATACAATATTGTAAAGTAATTAGCCTCCAATTAAAATAAATAAATTTATATTAAAAAAATTTTTAATCCAAAAAAAAACAGCTAAGGAAAAAAAAAAACCCCCATGTGATATCAAATGCTGATAAGGATGTAGAGAAAAGAGAACTCTTCTGCACTGCTAGTGCGAATGTAAATGATGTGGTCACTGTGGAAAATAACATAGAAGTTCCTCAAAAAACTTAAAAATAGAACTATCAGATGATCCACCAATCCCACTTCTGGGTATATACACGAATGAAAGGAAATCAGTACCTCAAGGAGACAATCTGTACTCCCATGGTCACGGCAGCATATTTTACAATAGCCAGGAATAGAAACAACCTGAGCATTCACCAACAGAGGACTGGATACAGAAAATGCAATGTGTGTGTATATATGTACATATATACACGATGGAATATTCAGCCTTAGAAAAAGAAGGAAATCCTTTCATTTGTGACAACACGGATGAAGCTGGGGGGCATAATGCTAAGTGAAATAAGCTAGACAGAAAAGGACAAATAGCACATGCTGTTATTTATATGGGAAATCTTAAAAAAAAAACAACAACTCATAATAGAATAATGGTTGCCAGGGGATGCAGGGTGGGGAAAACAGAGATGTTGGTAAAAGAATACAAGTTTATCACGATGGAATATTCAGCCTTAGAAAAAGAAGGAAATCCTTTCATTTGTGACAACACGGATGAAGCTGGGGGGCATAATGCTAAGTGAAATAAGCTAGACAGAAAAGGACAAATAGCACATGCTGTTATTTATATGGGAAATTTTAAAAAAAAAAACAACAACTCATAATAGAATAATGGTTGCCAGGGGATGCAGGGTGGGGAAAACAGAGATGTTGGTAAAAGAATACAAGTTTACAGTTATCCAATGAATAAGGTATGTTAATTATTACTCAATTTATTTATATATATATATATATATATAACTGGAGAAGGAAATGGCAACCTACTTCAGTATGCTTGCCTTGAGAATCCAATGGACAGAGGAGCCTGGCAGGCTACCGTCTATGGGGGTAGCAAGAGTTGGACACAACTGAGCAACTAAGCATGCATGCACGCACATACACACACATATATCTAGAACTAACACCCAAAACAGCTGTCCTTTTTATCATAGGGGACTGGAATGTAAAAGTAGGAAGGCAAGAAACACCTGGAGTAACAGGCAAATTTGGCCTTGCAGTACAGAATGAAGCAGGGGAAAGGCTAACAGAGTTTTGCCAAGAGAACGCACTAGTCATAGCAAACACCCTCTTCCAATAACACAAGAGAAGACTCTACACATGGACATCACCAGATGGTCAATACTGAAATCAGATTGATTATATTCTTTGCAGGCAAAGATGGTGAAGCTCTATACAGTCAGCAAAAACAAGACCAGGAACTGACTGTGGCACAGATCATGAACTCCTTATTGCCAAATTCAGACTTAAATGGAAGAAAGTTGGGAAAACCACTAGACCATTCAGGTATGACCTAAATCAACTCTCTTATGATTATACAGTGGAAGTGACAAATAGACTCAAGGTATTACATCTGATAGGCAGAATGCCTGAAGAACTATGGATGGAGTTTCATGACATTGTACAGGAGGCAGTGATCAAGACCATCCCCAAGAAAAAGAAATGCAAAAAGGCAAAATGGTTGTCTGAGGAGGCCTTATAAATAGCTGAGAAAAGAAGAGAGGCAAAAGGCAAAGGAGAAAAGGAAAGATACACCCATCTGAGTGCAGAGTTCCAATGAATAGCAAGCAGAGATAAGAAAGTCTTCCTCAGTGATAAATGCAAAGAAATAGAAGAAAACAATAGAATGGGAAAGACTAGAGATCTCTCAAGAAAACTGAGATAGCAAGGGAACATTTCATACAAAGATGGCCACAATAAAGGACAGAAATGGTATGGACCTAACAGAAGCAGAAGATATTAAGACGTGGCAAAAACACACAGAAGAACTATACAAAATAGATCGTCATGGCCCAGATAACCATGATGGTGTCATCACTCACCTAGAGCCAGATATCCTGGAGTGCAAAGTCAAGTGACCCTCAGGAAGCATCACTATGAACAAAACTAGTGGAGGTGATAGAATTCCAGTTGAGCTATTTCAAATCTTAAAATATGATGCTGTTAAAGTATTGTACTCAATATGCCAGCAAATTTGGAAAACTCAGTAGTGGCCACAGGACTGGAAAAGGTCAGTTTTCATTCCAATTCCAAAGAAAGGCAATGCCAAAGAATGTTCAAACTACCGCACAATTGCACTCATCTCATACACTAGCAAAGTAATGCTCAAAATTCTCCAAGCTGAATTTAGAAAAGGCAGAGGAACCAGAGATCAAATTGCCAACATCCTCTGGATCATAGAAAAAGCAAGAGAGTTCCAGAAAAACATCTTCATTGTTGACTATGCCAAAGCCTTTGACTGTGTGGATCACAACAAACTGTGGAAAATTCTGAAAGAGATAGGAATACCAGAACACCTGACCTGCCTCTTGAGAAATCTGTATGCAGATCAAGAAGCAACAGTTAGAAGTGGACATGGAACAACGGACTGGTTCCAAATTGAGGAAGAAGTATATTGTCACCCCACTGTATATTGTCACCCTGCTTATTTAACTTAAATGCAGAGTACATCATGTGAAATGCGGGGCTGGATGAAGGACAAGCTGGAATCAAGACTGCTGGGAGAAATATCAATAGCCTCAGATATGCAGATGACACCACCCTTATGGCAAAAAGCAAAGAGGAACTAAAGAGCTTCTTGATGAAAGTGAAAGAGGAAAGTGAAAAAGTTGGCTTAAAGCTCAACATTCAAAAAACTAAAATCATGGCATCTGGTCCCATCACTTCATGGCAAATAGTTGTGTGTGTGTGTATATATATATATACACACACATACATACATACATAATATAAAACAGGAAAAAAGACAAAGTCTAAGGATCCAGTGTATAACATGGCAACTATAGCTGATAGCTTTGTAATGTAAATTGAAGTTTTCTAAGAAAATAGAACTTAAATGTCTTCATACACACACACACAAAGGTAAACATACAAGGTTTTAATTAGCTCAATGAGAAGAACCTTTTCCAATGGATAAGTATATCCAATCACCTCACTGTAAATTTTAAAGCTGTTGCAATTTTGTTAATTATACATCAGTAATGCTGGGGGGAAAGGAGAGAAAAAGTGCTGACAGTCTTTCCTTAGGTTCACACTTACCCTTACAAAATATAGCTACCCTGAAAGTTTGAAGGCCATATTTAACCAACAGCAAAATAAAAAACATGTCACTTTCTCCCTTTACCAATAATATGTACATCCTGAGCACAATATAGTTATAGAATAAAATGAATACTTACTACTTTCAAAAAGATTATATTTTTCACATCCAGGTGCTAGTTTTTCAGTTTGTCTGCAACACTGATAACTTCCATCTGCCCAAAATTTAGGATGATATTTAATCATAATATTATTGTTGTTCTTTATTTCTGTAATTCAAAGATACATTAAACCATCAGTGAAATAAAGCAGAGATGACAGAATGTTTCCTTGAATAACACTGTTGATCACTCTTTTCCAAATTCATTGTTATTGTTTAGACACTAAGTCATGTCTGACTCTTTTGTGACCCCATGGACTGTTTATTACGAGGAAATCTTCATAACATAAAATCAAACATTCAGAAGATGTATACAGTTCTCTTTCGCCTCCTTTTTTTGGTGAGGCACCCTTGTGCTAACAAGGTGAAGCAACCTCTGCTACACTGTGATGGATAAACACAAAAGCCAGCCCATCACCATTTTGTTCTTCAGAGAAAGCAATGAGGATTATGCAGGACAAATTACAAGTGAACATTCTTCACATACAAGTCAATTCCTTCACATAAAATGTTGACTACACAATTTCTTGGAAAATACTAAATCCTGCTATCATAAAAGTCCAGTGCTTAGTCACCTCCAAATGTATTATATATTAAATGAAAGCTTGTTTCTCTTAAAAACTATGTATAAGCCACTAGAAGGAAGCAGATTATAAAAAAAGGAAGTTATCTTCGATGTGTGTCATTTACAGGAAAAGAATGACCTTGGAGAAGCATTTATTGTAGATTAAAAGATTATAAATGTAAGATACTTCTGTCCTAGTGATAAGAATGTTATATTCTGAAATTATGTACAGATTAATATTTCCTGATATACGTTTACCTTCTTTTAACTTCTTTACCCACCGGTCCCTGCTTTGTGCACTAGGTGCAAAAATATAAAGTGTGTTAGCATCATGCACAACCTGAAATAAAACAAAAAATGGAACAGGTGAGAAATAGCACTCCTACCTAGCACAGAGCCCTTGCTACCATCAGTTCAGTTCAGTTCAGTCGCTCAGTCGTGTCCGACTCTTTGCAACCCCATGAATCACAGCANCACTAGGTGCAAAAATATAAAGTGTGTTAGCATCATGCACAACCTGAAATAAAACAAAAAATGGAACAGGTGAGAAATAGCACTCCTACCTAGCACAGAGCCCTTGCTACCATCAGTTCAGTTCAGTTCAGTCGCTCAGTCGTGTCCGACTCTTTGCAACCCCATGAATCACAGCACGCCAGGCCTCCCTGTCCATCACCAACTCCCGGAGTTCCCTCAAGTCCATCAAGCTGGTGATGCCATCCAGCCACCTCATCCTTGGTCGTCCCCTTCTCCTCCTGCCTCCAATCCCTCCCAGCATCAGAGTCTTTTCCAATGAGTCAACTCTTCTCACGAGGTGGCCAAAGTACTGGAGTTTCAGCTTCAGCATCAGTCCTTCTAAAGAACACCCAGGACTGATCTCGTTCAGCATGGACTGGTTGGATCTCCTTGCAGTCCAAGGGACTCTCAAGAGTCTTATCCAATACCACAGTTCAAAAGCATCAATTCTTTGGCGCTCAGCTTTCTTCACAGTCCAACTCTTACATCCATACATGACTACCAGTAGGAACCAATAAAAGACTTGGAAATTCTTTAAGCAAAAGTCAATTGCCTTCCAAAGAACCAATTTCAATTTCCAATTCTTTTCCAAAGAACCTAGATTCCCTTCTTACAAAAGCAAATTTATTTCTTCATGTCTACATCAAGTGGGATTTTGCAAAGGACTGTGCTTTTACAGGAGGAAAAAAATGTACAGAGGCCAGGATGCTGTGCCAATCTTATTATTTCTTGCAATGTAAGGAACTAAAGTTCCTTAAGTAAACTTGGTACACCAGGGATTATTCCAATCAAGTATTTTTCGGAATAATATTTAGATGAATGGACTACTCTTTCAGCATCACTCCTACACCTTCCTTTTGCCACTACAACTAATTGCAGTAGGTAGCTTAATTAAGCACTGACTACTCCACCTCTAAACTTCATGCTTACAGATATTAACTCAATCAATCCTACCAGTAAGGCATTAGTATTCCCATTTTGCAGAAGAGGAGGCTACGGCCTATCTAAGACATCAATTCTAAATAGCTCCCGGAGGCACCACTCACACAGAATACACTGCAAATGGTACCCCTTAATTTACCTGCCCATCAGCATGTAGCTGGTCATCCAGAAAGCCAAGATCCTGACTCTAAGTTCCAAACTTTTAACCACAGTACCTCTTTTAGAGTTACCTCCAGGTGAGCAATTAGACAGTCTTATTCCTAATATTTTTAATATTAATAATAAAATTAAGAATGGGAAGCTAACCCAAGAATTTTGGTCTTCACTTTACCCTTGATGGTCAGTCACAAGGCAGAAACACCCTGATTGACCAAAAAGAAGTATCCGGCTAGAAACCTCTCTTTACTATGTCAACAGCCACTAGATTGAACACAGATAGCTCTTTCATCAATAGATGGCTCTTCCTGACCATATTTTATAGATAATCCTGAGAAATAAAAATAATATTTTTATGGCAAGACAAGAGAAATGTAAACAAAAAATTTTTCTCTGCTCTTCAGCCTCCTCTCCCCCACACTGTACATTGTGTAACTCTGTAATGCAAAATCAAACCTCCCCATCGGCAGAAATACCTGCTCAACCCTAAAGATAGCATTCCTTCTTGATCTTGTAAGGGGTCACATGACCCACTACAATGCTGCTCAGATCTGGATTCTGTAAAACTGTCAATAATATGTCACATGATGTCCAGCCCTCTGACTCAAAAACTGACGTATCATTAACCATGTCTTGATTTGTAGAAGGTGGAAGAGGTCTCAGAGCTTTTTGAGATGCTCCTCCCAGGTGATAATCCTGTACTCTGGCTCAAATTAAGTTTTCCTTTTTCTTTTTTTTTTTTCAAATTCTTTCCCCATGTAGATTGTTACATGATATTGAGCAGAGTTCCCCATGCTATCAGTAGGTCCCTGTCGATTAGCCATTTAAAATACAGCAGTATGGGGACTTCCCTGGCAATACAGTGGTTAGGACTTCACCCGTGCTCTCACTGCCAAGGGCCCAGGTTCAGTCCCTGGTCAGGAAAATAATATCTCACAAGCTGCACGGCAAAGCCAAAAAAAAAAAAAAAATATATATATATATATATATATATATTTATACACACACATATACACACGGCAGTGTGTACATGCCAATCCCCCCCAAAAATAGATATGTGTGTATGTGTGTGTGTATATATATATAAAACTGAATCATTCTGCTGTACACCTTAAACTAACATGACATTGTTAATCAATTATACTTCAATATAAAGTAAAGTTTTTAAAAATCCCCACTTCTTTCTTAGATCGACTGATTAGTTTTTTGTCAACAATCCCTTCTCATTCATTTTAATCAAATAAATGTGGTCTAATAACAATGGGAACACCATAGAACAGTTCAGTTCAGTCACCCAGTCATGTCCAACTCTTTGCAATGCCATGGATTGCAGGACACCAGGCTTCCCTGTCCATTGCCAACTCCGGGAATTTACTCAAATGCATGTCCACTGAGTCGGTGATGCCATCCAACCATTTCATCCTCTGTCATCCCCTTCTCCTCCTGTCTTCAATCTTTCCCAACATCACGGTCTTTTCCAAGGAGTCAGTTCTTTGCATCAGGTGGACAAAGGATTGGAGTTTCAGCTTCAGCATCAGTCCTTCCAATAATTACTCAGGACTGATTTCCTTTAGGATGGACTGGTTTGATCTCCTTTCATAGAACAAATATTGCTATATTCTACTCGGTGATTAATTCATACAACTAGCACTTTGCTAGGACTACATGAGATACAGAAATGAATCTAAGAAATACCTTATTATAAGACAGAAAATGAGATGTAATAAAGAGGTAAAGATAAAGCACTAAGAGAGAGGGCTCTGGGGATGTATGCTGCCTTATTCGGCCCATGATTTTCATACCTGTGTCAACCTTGAAAAGATACAATGTGAGAGCTGCAAGTTTTATTTAGGGCAAAATGAGGACTGCAGTCCAGGAATCAGCACGTCAGACAGCTCTGAGAAACTGCTCCAGAGAGGCAAGGGGGACGGTCAATATATATGTGATTTTTGCTGAAGGGAGGGTACATGCAATCAAGCACCTATTTTGCCAGATGGTTTCTGCTGGACTCGTTAAGCAGTCATCATTATGAAGGATTTTAGTGCTTTTCCAGATATGAGGAGATACAAGAACTGTGCTCATAAAATCAGCTCCTGAAAAGATCTATCAGAAGACCTGTCCTGCCAGTTTTTCCTAAAACACAGAGAGCTTCATTTCCACTCTATACCTTGAACTTCTTTCAGGGGGTACTGAAGGTCAGCAGCTGCAGCAGCATCTTGTAGAGGTAAATGGCAAGTGCCCATGACAACTGCCAATTTGTAGCTAACACCTGTGATATTGTGATATATAACAACAAATATATATTTGGTCTCTGTTCTGGTTCCTGGCACAAAGCTCCTAGAAACCCCTTGGAATTTCCTGCACTGAGAAAAGGGGTATTTTTTATTATGCTAATGAGGTGACAATCCGGGAGAAGGTGGGGGAGGGTGCTGGTTGCCAGTGAAGCCAATCCTGTGATCATAGTATTGGAACTTTCAGTCCCACTTCTCGGAGAGCTCCGAGAAGGACAGAGGAGTTGTGACTGAGTTCATTCACCAATGGCCAAAGATGTAATCAATTGTGCCTAAGTGATGGAGCCCCTATAAAAACCCAAAAAGGAGAGGGCTCTGAGAGCCGTCTAGTTGGTAAACATGAGGAGATGTCCACAGAAAGATTAACGAATAAAGACAATTGTTTTATATATATACACACACACACATACAAACACACACACACACACACACACACACACACATATATATATATATATATATATATACACACAGTGGAACATTATGCAGCTTTAAAAAAGAAAAACCCTGTCACTTGCCTCAACATAGATAAACCTGGAGGGCATCATGATAAGTGAAATAAACCAGACCAGAAAGATACACATAGCATGATCACAGATGTGGAATCTTAAACACACTCATAAAAACAGCAAGAGTGGCTGACAGGGGCAGGTAGGAGGAGTACTGGGAGATGTTGGTCAAAGGGTACAAAGCCGAAGTTATGCAAGATGAATGAGTTCTGGAGCTCTAACATACAGCATGGGGATAGCAGTTAACAACACTACATGCTTGAAATTTGCTAAGAAGGTAGACAAGTGTCTCACCACTGGAGAAAAAAAAAGGGAGGGGGGAAGGAAAGAAAAGGGTAACTACGTGAAATGATGGATATGTTAACTGGCTTGATTGCAGCAATCATCTCATAATGTTGAAATATATCAAAACATCAAATCTATACCTTACATATACATGATTCTTATGGGTCAATTATATTGATACTTCAACAAAGCTGCAAGAAATCAATCAACAAAGCAATGACAGGAAACTTTAATGTGAAATAGTAAACATGACTAAAAGCCCAGAAATTCACTGTCGAAAAAATATGCCAGCTCACCTGAAATGGATATTTATTTTGACAGGGAATGACACCATCATCGTTCTTCACTATTTCCACACACTTGATTTTTGACACATCAATAAATCCCTTTCTGTACTTTTTCTGTTAAAAAAACAGAACCATTTCAATCATAAGTTAAAGGAAAAACGTTATTAATAGCAATATTTGTTTTAAAAATCACTAATTCAAAGCATTACAATTTCCTTCATAATTACCTAAATCATGCCTCCCTGTATGGCTAAAATTATTCAAAATACTGACACTATGAGGGTTATAATCAAAATAATTAAGCCTTTTAATTTTCAAAGCTGAAATTGCTCTGTCCTTGCCCTCTCCAGAAAGGTCTAGAACTGAGAAAGAGACTCCCTTTGATTGCTGTCTTCCTCACAGACACACACCTTAACTTCTAGCTGACAGCCAACTCTCATAACCCAAAAAAGAAAGCATCAGAGACAAACCAGGCAAAAGTCCATGCACTCGATCACAGATGCAAACTCCAGCCAGAGACTTCTTCCACTCCAGCACACAGAACTCAGGAGGATGTGAGGAGGACGCATGCTCATGCAAAACCTCCATTCAGAGTCTATGTTTGAATTTTCTTTTCTTTTTTTTTCCCTTCCCTATTGCCCTCCCTCCCTGCTCACTGCAAATCTCCCTACAGCAAGTAACTAATGACATACCAGGACTTCTCCCTCCAAAACATTAACATCCATGAGCATAATGATCTCACATGTGAGAATTTATCCCAGGGAAAAAAATCCAGAAGAATACAAAGTAGTATGTGCAAAGACAATTTGGTATAGTGTATTCCTTAAAAATGATTTCAAGCACAATGTAGAAATAAAAACTGTTTACTGAATAATATTAACTGATACATCCCATACAAAAAGCTGCACAAAGACTAAGATTACTTTAGAAGAGAATGTACGGAGTCATATGACAAAGAACAGAAGAAGAGAAATGAAGATGAAGAACACTAGTGTCTGGGGTGACCCAGGCATGCCCTGGCCCTGGTTATTCAAAACTGCTTCATCTAATACTTTGAAATTCCCCTCTGGCCACAACCTTTGGAGTCCCTACCCTGCTCCTTATAAGCAGCTCTGTGTTTTAACTACCAATCACTGCAGATGGTGACTGCAGCCATGAAATTAGAAGACGCTTGCTCCTTGGAAGAAAAGTTATGTCCAACCTAGATAGCATTTTCAAAAGCAAAGACATTACTTTGCCGACTAAGGTCCGTCTAGTCAAGGCTATGGTTCTTCCTGTGATCATGTATGGATGTGAGAGTTGGACTGTAAAGAAGGCTGAGCGCCGAAGAATTGATGCTTTTGAACTGTGGTGTTGGAGAAGACTCTTGAGAGTCCCTTGGACTGCAAGGAGATCCAACCAGTCCATTCTTTGCTGCGCTTCATGGGGTCGCAAAGAGTCGGACACGACTGAGCGACTGAACTGAACTGACCCTTAAACCAGACCACCCTCCCAGACTATCAGCTCCCATCTGTTATCTGGCCGTCATTTTACCAGGGCACCCATCCTCCTTGTCTCCCTCCCTCCCTCCACCCCCATCTCTCTCTCCCTCTCCCCAACCCACCCCCACACAGGAATCCCCATCCCCCACTGACATCTCCATCAGTCCCCAGTCTACCCACACCTCCTTCTGCTCCTGCATGCCTGGCGCCAGCAGGTCACAAAACAATCCTAGCTGTCCTCTCATACTTGGCCAGGCCTTCACGGGTCTCAGCTATCTCCAGTGGAGAGAAGCTGGGGGCCTCCACGGAGACCACCAGTCTCACAAACGCCACAGAGCCGCAAGCCCCATCAACTCCCCTCATCCCAGTGGACCATCCCTGTCACTGCCTCATGGAGAAGGGAAGCCATCTCACAAACACATCCCTGACTTCTTACTTTTGCAGGCCTAAAACACCCTAAGATTCACCCTTCTTTTTCTTCTCTTTCATCCTGTCTCTATGAGAAGGTTAAAAGGACACAACAGCGAAGGACACAATAATTGGCACTTGCTGCTGCTGCTGCTAAGTCGCTTCAGTCGTGTCCGACTCTCTGCGACCCCACAGATGGCAGCCCATTGGGCTCTGCCATCCCTGGGATTCTCCAGGCAAGAACACTGGAGTGGGTTGCCATTTCCTTCTCCAATGCATGAAAGTGAAAAGTGAAAGTGAAGTCGCTCAGTCGTGTCTGACTCAGCGACCCCATGGACTGCAGCCTACCAGGCTCCTCCGTCCATGGGAGTTTCCAGGCAAGAGTACTGGAGTGGGATGCCACTGCCTTCTCCAAATTGGCACTTAACAGACCTCATTTCTTTCTATGCTCACCAAATTCTCACTTTACAGATGAAGAAACTGCACCTCACACAGGTTAAACACATCACCCAAGGATCCCAAACAGCTCCTAAAGCTCCCTCAACCTTGGATGCCCCAACTGTAAACAGGTGACAAAATTAATGGAGCCAAGTCCTCGATGGGGCAACATGGATTCTGAGCATGGACTGAGCTTCCACCCAAGAGCCAGAGGAAAGCTCTTTACAGCCATACTCTTCTGAGGCCTTTGCTTCTCCTGCCTACAGATCGGCGGTCCCCCACCTTTTTGGCACCAGGGACCAATTTCGTGGAAGACAATTTTTCCATGGACCATGGGGTTGTGGACTGGTTTTAGGATTTTTCAAGTGCATTACATTCCCTGTGGACTTTATGTCTAACCTAACGTTGCTGCCAGCAATTAGACAGCAATTAGCGATCTGACAGCAGATACCAGTCCCAAGCCTGGATGTTGGGGGCCTCTGCTATAGTCACCTTGAGGCCTCTGCCATCCACACCAAGGACCTTCTTCTGGCCTTCCCTTCCTGAAAGAGAGGTATTACACCTTCAGCCTTCATTTCCTTCCCACCCACTCCTCCTTAACCACGTGCAATCTGCCTGCCTCCCTTCTCACCACAGCTGCTAAAGCTGTTCTCAAAAACACCACTCATGACCAAACCCAATGGCCTTCGCTCAGCTATCTTCCGCTCAAGCCTTTATGAGGCATTAAGGAAGTGCTGCTACTCTCTCCTGCAGAGGCTCTGACTTTAGGTCACTCTGGTTTTCCTTCGGTCTCATCCACTCAGTTTCTCACAGAACAATACCTGCTCCGTGCCAGCCACTGTGTTATGGAGCACACCAAGTCCAGAGAGAGAAAGCGCATTTCCTGAACATACAGTCCAAATATTGTGCCATTTCTGTGAGTTAACAGTTAACAGACACATCTTACGGAAGAAGGAAACAAAAATTAAGTAACTTGCCCAAGTTTACCTGTGGGAGAGACATACATGAGAACACAGCAATATATAGTAAGTACTGGATATAAAAAAGATGCTAAGAGAACACTGGGGAACCAAGGCTTATATGATTAATTTCAAAAAAGAAATTCTGATAATATGGTAGGAAGGGAATGAAAATCACAGCACATGGGATGAAAAAATATTCCAGAATGACCTCAGTTGCCTCATCTATAAAATGGGAATAATAATAGTACCCACTTCATAGAGATTATTAGATAGTTATGAGAGTTAAATGAGTTACCATTTGCAAAATGCTTTAGAGAGTGATCTATAATATGATATCTGTGAGTGTTTGCTATATAAAATAAATAAGTAGGAAAAAAAGTGTGGCTGAAGCCCAGGGTACACGAGGCAGGTGCTGCTGCTGCTGCTGCTAAGTCGCTTCAGTCGTGTCTGTGCGACCCCATAGACGGCAGCCCACCAGGCCTCCCCGTCCCTGGGATTCTCCAGACAAGAACACTGGAGTGGGTTGCCATTTCCTTCTCCAATGCATGAAAGTGAAAAGTGAAAGTGAAGTCGCTCAGTCGTGTCTGACCTAGAGACCCCATGGACTGCAGCCTACCAGGCTCCTCCGTCCATGGGATTTTCCAGGCAACAATACTGGAGTGGGGTGCCATTGCCTTCTCCATGAGGCAGGTGAGCAGGGCCCAACTTGTAAGGAACCTGGTGCATAGTGCCAAGGGGGCTAGTTAGACAAGGCCACCTACCCTGTTCCTGGGCTTATGCCACAGTTAGTGGGCAGAAGAAACTGCGATCCTATTAATAAGTCACATGTGTTCACTGTAGAAATCTTAGAAAATATTAATAGCACAAAGAAAATCAAATGACATTTTATCCCCCAACCCTGGAGAAAATCCCTGTTGATACATCATGGAGTTTGCGGGAGACCCGGGTTCGATCCCTGGGTCGGGAAGATCCCCTGGAGAAGGAAATGGCAATCCACTCCAGTATTCCTGCCTGGAAAACCCCATGGACGGAGAAGCCTAGTAGGTTACAGTCCACGGGGTCGCAAAGAGTCGGACACGACTGAGCGACTTCACCTCACCTCAGCTCTCTTAGCTCTTGAGGAGCAGACCATATTCAGTTTCTGAGACGCCCATCTCCACTCATCACCTGTCCCGGCGACTAAAAGCGGCTGACAGATGCCAGTTAATCTATATAGGAAAATTGGGGGTGGGCTGGTTTATGCCCCTCTAAATACACATCCCATGATATATAATCTATTGTACTATACTAATATTTGGGTTTATTAATTCAAATACTTCCCTATGAAATTTACAGATAAAGGTTTACACTTAAGCTGGTCATTCATTACTTTACCTATCCTGCCGGCGAACACTGATCAGACACCAAGCACAGCGCTGTGTGCTGCAGTCTCAACATTACGGAAGAGGGTTGAGAGTCCCCTCAAGAGGAGCTCACAGTAATATAGTAGGTGGAAGGGGAAGAGGGGAATGACTCACAATCAGATAAAGATGAAGTCATGTGTCATGCTATGCTATGGAATGAGTCAGGAAAAGCCAGGGAAGTTTCAGGGAGGAACTGATATTTTGATTTGGTTTTTAAAAGCTAAGTACAAGTTTTCTTTTAGAGAAAGCGGAGAAGAGAACTCAGGCGAAAAAAACAGCAAAGCACTGATTTAGGGAACAGAAATTCATTGTGGCTGAAGTTCAAAGTGGTTCAGGGGACGTGTAGGAAAGGACACCAAAATGATTATTTGAGACTAAATTAGGAATAGGTAACTAATGGTCATTTTGTCCATTGTTTAAATAGGGAAACTAGAGAGACAGATGAAATATGATGTGTGTAAAACAACACATCAACAGAACAGTAGAACTGGGAATTAGATGAAAGAGAACCTGCCCCTGGGAAAGTCTTACAAGATACACTATTTTCCTTTAATTTCTAGCATTAAAATATATTTTAAAATATCAATAACAACTCCAAATTAAACTAGATTTTTATGATTGTAATCAAATATCCAGAGCTGGCCCCAGGTTCATCTGCAAAACACCCTCGGGTCCTCCTTTCTATAGCCCTCTCCTAAGACTTACTATGCGCAATGAGAGTTTCCCTCCGATATTGTTAATGGTTCCTCCCTTTCCCCTGTATCACAAGTTTTCTTCCTAATGTGGCTATTCTCAGCTGCCTGCCACAGAAGAAAGCTACTGGATGAATTACCTGTGGACTGCAGGGACCTCAGGTCAGGGGCATGGACTTTGGAGGCAGGCAGATCCTGAGTCCAGCCACATTCTGCCTTCTCTGGGTTCCTCTGTAGGTATAGGATAATTTCACTGGTCATTTCACTAAGCTCTAAGCAGGAAAAAAGATAAGGTACAAAGGTGCTCAGTACAGTGGCTGGTATAGGGAAGTCACTCTCTAAATGGCAGCATCTACTATTAATCCATCTTCACAACAACCCTGGGAAGTTGTAAGGAAACTGAGTAGCTGAGAGGTGATGAGTGGCTGAGCCGGAACTGAAACCACATCTTTCAAACTCACAGACGCTTTTACCTGACTCCTGGTCTCTTAAGCCTGAGTATTTGTGAATACTTATTTTAAGAAAATAAAATTATGTCAAAACGTAACAATTACTCTGAGCCAGGCACTATGCACACCTTTAATGGTAACTCAATGAATCCTCACAGCATTACGAGAGCTGCCACCCCACTTTACCGATGAAGAAATCAAGGCTGACAGTGTGTAGTTAACTGGGCAGAAGTCACACAACAAACCAGGACCTTAACTCTAATTCCAATCCTGAATTCTCAAGTGCCACATACTCTTTAGTAACTTGATATCACTTAACTGAGTACAAACTAACTCAGTGGAAATTTCTCATGTTTATAATTCTTAATAGGTATAAGATCAAAGCAAGTTCACCAATTAAATGCAAACAAAACTGGACAGTAAATAAGATTCAAACTAACAGCTTACTTGAATGTGAGGGCTGGGCTATTTGCTGGAATTGAATCTCTCTCCCCAAACCATGGAATTAAAACTCTATGGACAGAGAAGCCTGGAGGGCTATAGTCCATGAGGTTGCAGAGTCAGACACAACTGAGTGACTGAACACACACACAGCACACCTTAAAAGCACACCTCAAACCAGTTAGTTGCACACACACTGCCACGCTTTCGTTAGGACTCCATCTGGTCCAGCTAAATTGTTTAGTGTTCAGTCAGCTTCTGTTTTCTCCAAAGGACACAACAATTAAAACGGACCATAAGTACAAACCCAAAGATGGCTGTTGACATGGCATGTTTAATGACAAAGGACCTTCCAGAGGATACAGCCAAAAGATATGTTATATATAACAATAGTGAAGTTCTTAAATCTCACAGTCCTCAGCAGATGGGTAGCATCAAAGCTTACTAGTGACATTCACTGTATTCTATCATGACCGTTTCTTCACTCAGTCACATTAATTAAAGATTGATTTTGGTTTCCTTCTACCACCAGGCACAGAGATACCAAAGAACCATGATAGAGATTTTAAAAGCACAGAATTTCTTGCCCTTATGGAATTTACAACTAGCCATTTGCTAAGGTTAAGGAAAGGAATAATCAAGTTGACAATGAAAGTTCAGAGGGGTCAATACTAAAAGGCCATAGAGTTTTCAATCAACTCTTGAAAAGGAAAGACATAAAATGATGTATTCTACCAAAAATCTCAAATGAGTAAAAAGGCCTATTTCATACATGAAGGTTATTTTCCCTTTCCACTCAGAACAGAGCTGAAAGAATGGGCCTCAAGAGCAACAGGACACATTAATCATAAGAAACAAGGAAAACCTCAGGATGGTTACGACCGTGTGTGTGTGGATACTGGAAATAATTTTGATATAGGCCTTTCCAGTATCAGGAGAAGTAGAATAAATAAAATATAAAGTCATTTCCAACTTGGTAATTCTATGATGAAACGTCCCCGCTTTACTAAGTACTAAATTCCAATGAAAAACTAGAAGAAAACTAAACCAAAAACTTGGCATCTTAATATTTTGTTCCTCCCTTTTAATCAGCTCATAATAATAACTGACATAAGGGCCTTACAATTTACTAAGTGACCTTAATCAAACAAATAAAAAGAGTGCTTTTACATTAAGAAGCCAGTAGTTACATACATAAGCATGGCTCACTTATGAAGATTATGGTTTCTAACACAACATCCATAACAAAAACAGGATAATCTGAAGACAAAAAAAATTCATTTCCAAAATCACATAATAATCTTCAAATAATATTGTGCTGATAGAGATGATTATAAGGTTTCTGGAGATTATTTTGCACTGTATTCAAAGTTAAAGTTTTTATTCCCCTCAAGTAACCATTTCCTCTTAACGATGCTTCTATACTTCTGGCACCCTTTTCCTAATACCCTTTTGCAACCCAAGGGCACTTTTTAAAACTAATACCAATTATGTTTTATCATAGTTGAAAGCAAAATCTACTAACACAAGTATTTGCAAGTAAGTCTAAAAGTAATTTACTTAAATTCTTAAACTTAGTAAAAACTGGAGTGAGTTATGTAGAAATCAACATATATAGATCTCTTACTTTATAAATTTCATGTGACAGACATCCAAATTCAATGAATTCCAGAATTAATCAATTCAATCCAAAGACTATGAGCCCTAGGAAGCAGAGATGATGCTCAAGATCTCGACTGCCATGTTTTCCCCATCTTTCTGGTTGCCCAGCTAGACTGTATTTTCCTATCTCCATGCATTTGGGTAAGACCATGTGCCCAATCTCTGGCCAAAGGCATGTAAGTGAAAGTAATATCAACCAATGCTTATTATATTATACATAAAATTTTCAGTTTTTAGAACTAATTGCCACATGCAAACACTAAGATCACAAACAGAAGTCCATAGAGTCACCTTCTATACTAAATTATGATTATTCTGCCACCGTCAGACTAACAAAGCTCTCTTACTCTCATACATCTGCTAAAATGTTCTTCCCAGCAGCTTTATTTGTATTAGCTGAAAACTGGAAACAACCTGAATGACCATCAACAGGTGATGGGACAAACAGTGAAATAGTTTACAGCAATAAAAAGAAATGCGACATTGATACAATAAAATGGATATATTTCAAAATAATATGCTAGGTGAAAGGAGCTAGCTTTTTAAAGAGTAAATGCTATATGAGTTTATTTCAAAATTCTCATATATGCAAACTAATCTATAGTGCCAAAAATCAGACGAGTGATTACCTAGGGATAGTGAGATAGAAAGGGGGTACAAATTACAAAAAGAGCATAAGGAAAATTGAGGGGTAATGGATATGTTCATTATTTTACTGTATTAATGGCTTCACAGGTATATACATACGTCAAGACTTCTCACATAATACATGTAGTTTGAAAGTGAAAGTTGCTCAGTCATGTCCAGCTCTTTGCGATCCCATGGACTATACAGTCTGTGGAATTCTCCAGGCCAGATTACTAGAGTAGATAGCCATTCCTTTCTTCAGGGAATCTTTCTCAACCCAGGGATCGAACCCAGGTCTCCCCCATTGCAGGCAGATTCTTTATCAACTGAGACACCAGGGAAGCCCAAGAATACTGGAGTGGGTAGCCTGTCATGCAGTTTACTGTATATCAATTATAACATGCAGTTTACTATATATCAATTATAACATGCAGTTTCAGTTCAGTTCAGTCGCTCAGTCGTGTCCGACTCTTTGCGACCCCATGAATCACAGCACGCCAGGCCTCTCTGTCCATCACCAACTCCCGGAGTTCACTCAGACTCGCGTCCATCGAGTCAGTGATGCCATCCAGCCATCTCATCCTCTGTTGTCCCCTTCTTCTCCTGCCCCCAATCCCTCCCAGCATTAAAGTCTTTTCCAATGAGTCAACTCTTCACATGAGGTGGCCAAAGTACTGGAGTTTCAGCTTTAGCATCATTCCTTCCAAAGAAATCCCAGGGTTGATCTCCTTCAGAATGGACTGGTGGGATCTCCTTGCAGTCCAAGGGACTCTCAAGAGTACTATATATCAATTACAACCTCAACAAAGCTGTAAAAAAAAATATATATGGCCCCTGCCTTCAGAGACCTTGAAATCCGGGAACATTTAGAAACTAAGAAATTCTTTGCTAATGATTTACTGCTCTAAATCATAGACTTCAAATAGCTCACACAGCTCAATATCAAACAACCTTGGGACTTCCTTTGAAGGTCCAGCACTTCAGACTTTATCTTCCAGTGCAGAGGGGGTGGGATGGACCCTTAGTCGGGGAAGTAATATCCCACATGCCTTGAGGTAAAATAACTAAAACAATGGAAACTATATTAACAAATTTAATAAAGACTTTAAACATGGTTCACAGAAAAAGAAGCTCTTAAAAAAAAAAAAAAAACCCAATCAAAAAATGAGTGGAAGATCTAAACAGACATTCCTCCAAGGAAGACATACAGGTGGCCAAAAAAGTACATGAAAGATGCTCAATGCAAATCAAAACCACAATGAGATACCACCTCACACGGTCAGAATGGTCATAAAAAAATCTACAAATAATAAATGCTAGAGAGGGTGTAGAGAAAAGGGAACCCTCCTACACTACTGGTGGGCATGTATATTGGTACAGCCACTATGGAGAACAGTTTGGAGGTTCTTTTAAAAACGAAACACAGAGTTACCACAGGATCCAGTAATCCAACTCTTGGCATCTACCCAAAGGAAACCATAATTTGAAAGATGCATGCATCCCAACGTTAATTGCAGCACAATTTACAGTGGCTCAGATGGTCAAGAATTCACCTGCAATGCAGGAGACCCAGGTTCAATCCCTGAGTCAGGAAGATCCCCTGGAGAAGAGAATGGCTACCCACTCCAATATTCTTGCCTGGACAATTCCATGGACAGAGGAGCCTGGCAAGCTACAGTCCATGGGGTCACAAAGAATCAGACACGACTGAGCAACTAACACTTTCACTTTTTTTTTCACTTTCACAGGACATGAAAGCAGTCTAAATGCTCATCGACAGAGGAATACATAAAGAAGATGTGGTACATATATGCAATAGAATATTGCATGCTCAGTCATTCAGCTGTGTCCAACTCTTCAAGATCCCATGGACTGTAGCCTGCAGGCTCCTATGTCACAAGATTTTGCAGGCAAGAATACTAGAGTGAGTTGCCATTTCCTCCTTCAGAGGCTCTTCCTGACCCAGGGATCAAACCCACATCTACTGCATTGCCTGCACTGGCAGGCAGATTCTTTACCACTTGGGCTTCCACGGTGGGTCAGACAGTAAAGAATCTGCCTGTAATCTGGGAGACCGAGATTCGATCCCTAGGTAGGGAAGATCCCCTGAAGAAGGGAATGACAACCTACTCCAGTATTCTTGCCTGGAAAATCCCATGGACAGAGGAGTCTGGAGAGGCTACAGTCAATAGGGTTGCACAGAGTCAGACACGACTGAGCAACTAACACTTAAGCCACGTACTCTTGGTCTTCTTTACCACTTGATCCACCTGGGAAGCCCTACACTGAATATTACTCTGCTATAAATAAAAAAGAACAAAATAATGCCATTTGCAGAAACATAAATGAACTCAGAGGTTGTCATACTGAGTGAAGTTAAGTCAGACAGAGAAGGACAAATAGGGTATGATATTGCTTACACATAGAATTGAAAAAAATGGTATAAATGAACTTATTTACAGAACAGAAAAAGAGTTACAGATATAGAAAACAATCTTATGGTTACCAGGAGGTAAAGGCTGCTGCTGCTGCTGCTGTCGCGTCAGTCATGTCCGACTCTGCAACCCCAGAGACGGAAGCCCACCAGGCTCCTCTGTCCCCGGGATTCCCCAGGCAAGAACACTGGAGTGGGTTGCCATTTCCTTCTCCAATGCAGGAAAGTGAAAAGTGAAAGTGAAATCGCTCAGTCGTGTCTGACTCTAGTGACCCCATGGACTGTAGCCTACCAGGCTCCTCCATCCATGGGATTTCCCAGGCAAGAGTACTGGAGTGGGGTGCCATTGCCTTCTCCAGAGGTAAAGGTGCGAGGGATAAATTGGAGATTGGGGCTGAGATGTATGCCCTACTATATATACAATGGATAACTAATAAGGACCTACTGTATAGCACAGGGAACTCTACTCAATACTCTATAGTGACCTATATAAAAAAGTTTTAGATAAATCAAAGACTTAGAAAACTTAACAACAAAGAAAAAAATTGGTATAAAAATGAAGTAGGCAATTAATCAGCTCTCAATTAAATGAAGGCTCTGCCTTAGTATTTGTTTTGATTTAGAATCAACTCATCCACCCACCTGATTCAACCAGTGCTAAATTTTTCTGGTTAAAAAATAAAATTAATTTAATACCTTCCCCTAATGCTGGTGCCCAGCCCTACCCTCCTCTTTCTCCCTTTCTCAACACCCACTTCTTCGAGGCAGGCAGGATAAAGGTCACCAACTGGGAAAGACACACCCACCTCCTCCGCAGCACCTGACATGTGGCAGGTGCCTGATGACTTTTGCATGAATGAATGCTTCCCAGGCGGCACAGTGGTAAAGAACCCACCTGCCACTGCAGGAGATGCGGGAGACTTGGGTTCGATCCCTGGGTCACGGAGATCCCCTGGAGCAGGAAATGACAACCCACTGCAGTATTCTTGCCTGGAGAATTCCATGGAAAGAGGAGCCTGGCGGGCTACAGTCCACACGGTCACAGAGTCGGACATGAATGGGTGACAACATGAATGAACAGAAGAGGATTCAGCTAAGCAGGGAGGAGGCCTTCCTTGGATCTGATTTCACAATATCCTGTCACAGCCATCAATTTTTTTTTTTTAATTAGAGGATAACTGCTTTACAATGTTGTGTTAGTTTCTGCTGACAATAATGTGAATAAGCTAAATGTAAAGAGATATCACCTCCCTCTTGAATCTCCCTCCCACACTCACACCATCCCACACTGACCCATCTAGGTCATCACAGAGCACCAAGCTGAGGTCCCTGTGCTGCAGGGCAGCTTCCCACAAGCTACCTGTTTGACTGTGCTATTTTAGAGCAGGGGGTTCAGCTAGTGGGTTGGGAAGATCCCCTGGAGAAGGGAAAGGCTACCCACTCCAGTATTCTGGCCTAGAGAATTCCACGGGCTGTATAGTCCATGGGGTCGCAAAGAGCTAGACACGACTGAGCAACTTTCACTTTCATTTCAGCTAGCTTTATTTCTGCCATTGCTGTCTCAGACATACACCACCCCAGATGGGCACAGGCACACCACAAACTTCCAGGACCTAAGAGGCCCTTTTTCTGCCCTCCTGTTCAGTCAAAGCACATTGCTGAATGTGTGACTACAAATGAACACAGGAACTGTTACATTACAATTCTCAGAAATACAACTCTGTCAAGGGACCCCTCCTCAACCACAGAGAAGGTAATCACTGGATAAGCCGCTCCAAATCTTATTTGTTTGTATGTTTAAGTAGTAAAAGAGAAGGAAGGGGATAAAAGAAGGAAAGTCTTTTAACCTAGGTTTCAGTTTTCAAGTTTCTACTGGGAACAGTGACAAGCAGAACCTTGCTTCTGTACCAGGGGTTCCGTGTGCACCCGCATGTATGTGACTGCACATATGTTTGCTCACACGTGTTCTGAGGCTCTCCAGTGAACAAGTCATGCGTTCACGGTTTTTTTTAAATGACATTTTATATCTTTTTGAAAGTACAAATAACTAGAATCACAAAAACATGATTTCTAATCAAGAGGAACTTAGGAGAGAGAAGCTGTGTGAGTTTCTGGTGGATGAAAATTATAGACAGCAAACAGGGCAAAATTGAAAATGCAGTTTCCGGGATAAGTGGTGCGTGGAAAGGCAATGAGTAATGCCAACACACTCAGCAAACTCTGTGGCTTTTGCATGTGGCATGAGCCTACTTCTGCAGCACAATTAGGGGTACGATTTCCACCCCTACTCCCAGTATCCCCCTCGTGGCCAAATGGATTGATGAAGAGATCGTTCAGAGAAACTATAGCCCCAGGGGTGGGAAACCCCTGTGGTAACTGCTCCCAGCCTCATCCTGAAGGCTGACCTATGACATGCAGGCAGGACCGGGTTTCTGAGCAAGGGGAATGTTAGGAGGCTCACAACCACTTGGGAACTTTATCTCCGCACTGCCCATGTCAGACCTCCAGGTCCTCCACTAAAAAAAAAAAAAAACCTTCTCTCTGCTTATCTGATGTGAGTAGACCACAAAGGTGCTTGCAGAGAAGTATGATTTGGAGATAAGATTTCTTTAAAATAAACCCAGCTGTGCTAGGATCCTGCAAGACCAATGCATGAACTTGGTCTTTAAATAAGTTTCTACTGGACCATATATGACATTTCTCTAGTTTGCTCCAGTGTTAACAGGCTCATCCTGCAGTCTGCTCACTAAAATACCTTTAAAATATTCAACTACATATAACGTAGCTTCCCTAGATTGCTTGCTGCCCCCAAGAAAGCAACATCCTTCCTTTTTTCCAGTAAAGATAATCAGTCATGCTGGGGAAAGTTCCTTCCTTTTGCTTCTAGGAGGGCCTAAGAGATAGGGGTGAAGGGAAGGACAGTGAAGAGGTGGACATGGGGAGAAGGAATCACATGGGACAATACCAGCAAGAAAGAGAAAATGTGTATCTTATATCGAGATCTCTCATAAGAAATGAACTGCCTATCAGTTCTCCCCACAGTAAAATATTCAAAGAGAAATACACAAAATTAACTAGTTCCATGGATTTCTGGAGGCCTAATGGGTGCTAACCACTGCTTTTACTATGGTTTCTATAGGAATATTTACTTTGTATTACAATTAATTTACAGAAAACGTTGGTAGCACAATCTCTTAATTGTGAACATTTTACAGATAAAACTATTTTAAAAACAATTTCTTCCAGTAACTGGGCCTGCTTCATGCCATCAAGGAAGTTCTGTTGGTATGTTTTGAGATGTGTGATAGTATTAAGGTTCTAATTAAGACGCAGACTTTGTTTTAAAAAAAAAATATGATACAAATGAACTTACATACAAAACAGAAACAGACTCACAGACAGAAAGTAAACTTCTGGTTACCAAAGGGGAAAGGCAGGGGGAGAGAGAAACTAGAAGTCTGGAACTAACATATACACGCTACTATATATAAAATAATCAAGAAGGACCTACTGTATAGCACAGGGAACTATGCTCAATATTTGTAATAAGGGAAAAGAATCTGAAAAAGAATAGATATATGTATGTCTAGCTTTGCTGTATTCCTGAACACTGCAAACCAAATGTACTTTCGTAAAAACAAAACAGCAAAAAGATGGGTACTCTGCGTCTTTTGGGGATGGAAACGGAAGCATCTGTAGAAGAAACTATGTGATTTCTCTAAGATACTGTGAGTGGGAAGGATGTGCCACAAGATAACTGAAGTGGGCGTGGGGATGACTTGGGGTTATTTAGCCAGGTGCTGGATACACACGAGTCGGTGCACTATTCTGTCCACACTTGAGTTTGTTTGAAAAGTCTAAAAAAATATTTCTTCCCATCACATTTTTAAAAATCCTGATCAACGCAGTTGTTGAATATACTTAGAAAAATTCCTCATGAAAATACAGAAAGTGTGTGTTATAAACAGGTAAAAAAGTCGAGATGAACAGACTGCTTAAGTGCTGCTAACAAAGATTTAGCTATCCTTGGTGGTACTGTGAACAAGGGATTCAAAAGAGGAGCCAACACAATTCCTGATGTTCACACAATGCTCTTAGAGGTCTCATTTACTCAACTCTTGGCATCCATCAATCTCTAAGTTCTTCAAGTCTAATTATAAAACTACTGATCTTATTGAAAAGACGAGTTATTTAGCATCTGGATTGTATAATTAGGTGCATGGGGGCACTGACATTAAACCAACTGACCAAGAGCAAATGAAGACAGAGTTCTAGACTGCGCTACTCTACTCTTTACTGGCTATCACAGCTGGGGGCCATCCTTAAACTTTTCATCCTCTCTTACTCTGCTATTGCTAATACAATTAACTCTCCAATAATCTAATAAAAATTAATCCATGTTGCAGAATATATGGCCATTCCAAGAGATGCTCTCCAATGCCAAATACATGACCCCCACAGCCCAAGAGCCAGGCTATGCTCACTGTGGGCCCACCAGCACCTGTGAGGGGGCATTATCTGTTTCATTTTCTCTTCCTTACCCCCTTAGCTACCTTCTGAGTGCAGAGGGACCATATCATACCACCTAGACAGCAACAGGCTTTGCAAGGCTTTCAAGGAACTTGTAGGAGTTTCTATAGCAAATGACTTCTGTGAGGACATCTGAAACCTCCATATTACCCAGCACAGGCTTTTAAGTGGATTCAGAAAGAGAGGTGGCTTTTCTCATCAATTCACAAAGGTAATATTAGGTCAAACCATAAGAAACTGCCCTTTTAGAAGTGAAAAATGATCAAATACTGGTAATTTCAGGTGGTTCCATTTAATACATCTTGTACCATTAGAACGTTTTGGTCCTACTCACATACCTCACACTCTGAAACAAAAGCAGCCTGTACTTTTTCTGAAAGTACTTTTGCTAACTTCTACATATCATAATATGTAGCTAACTGTGAGGCTCTCATGGAGTACTCCATGTCCATAATAGATGGGTAGGGGATGGGCGCCTGCCTCGTGTGGTCGCCACCAGCACCCAGCACAGTGGGAACTCAATGGATATGTGGTATGAGCAACCCAGGAAAACACTGGAATTGAAATTAGATTTAACTTAATCAAATTAAAACATCAGACAGTTAACCTAGAATCAGCACAATTATTTTAAATCACACACACTATTTCAATTGCCAAATTGAGAGTTATTTCACTGTTGCTTGTTTCATGGATATCACAGTTGTGAACAATGTAATTCGTACACTTCTCGTTTCGAGTTATGAAAGGAAGTATGAATAGGTCACAATGAATAATTTATGTCCCCAAATCAAAAAGCCTTACATTCCATACACAGGATCTTAAATATCTGGAATTAACCCACATATCCTCAGACCTTTCAAATATCTCCCCTGCACCTCCTCACCCCTCCAGCTCTCACAGTAAACATTTATGTAGCATCTGCTCCTGTTCTCAGGAATTTCCAGCTGATTGGGAAGAGATGGTTATTCATGAGGCAGTGTGGAAGGTTCTTTCCTGAACAAAATGTAGTGGGACACAAAGGAAAAGAGGTTGATTCTTCCAGGAGAAGAGTAAGAGAAGGTTGCATGGAGAAGGTGCCTCTTTGAGCTGCACCTTGAGTCCTAAAGAAGAGTTTTCCCAGCAAAGAAAAAAAAGAGTATTACTGACAACTAGAATATCAGGCTAAGGAGCAAAGCAGGCTTAGGGATGTCAGTGTACCTGCACGTTCAGATAACTGAGGAGGACAAGTGGAAGAGGCAGGAGAGGAGAGTGGGCGGGTGAGAAGGGACCCGATTATAGAAGGCTCTGATATACGGGTTGCACTTAACCTTAAAGGAAATGAGGAACCATGGCATTGAATGATTATATTTGGCATGCAAGGGCCCAGGCGGCTAAAAATAATAAACTGGGATCTCTCTGGTGTCCAGTGATTAAGACTCTGAGATCCCAATGTAGGAGGCGGGCCAGGCTCAATCCCTGGTCAAGGAAGCAGATCCCACAGGCTGCAACTAAAGATCCTGCATGCCACAAAGAGGACTGAAGATTCTGTGTGCTGTCACTAAGAGCAGGTACAGCCAAATACGTAAATAATAATAAGAATAATTTAAAATAATAATAAAAGGAAAAATCATTTTTACTTTGCATTATATATCTTACACCTCATTAGACTAAGAACCAGCAGGACTCTAACAAGAGCTTACTACTTAAGAGGCAAGAAAGACTCTGGAGTCAGAATGCCTGGGTTTGAATCTCAGCTCTGTCACTTACTTGCTGTGTCTCCTTGGACAAGTTACTCAACCTTCCTGAGCTTCAGTGCCTTTAGCTATACCACAGGATGAATAACAGCACCACAACCTCCTAGGCCTGCTGTAAGAGTTGAAGAGTCAATTCATGTTCAGCTCTCAAAACAAACCTGACAAATAGCCAGTGTTTGATCAATTTAGCTATTAATATTATTTTAAAACAACACTAGTCCTTAGGGAAAATAAAGGAAAAGTTTCTAGTTCTATTAAAAGAAAGACCCTCACACCTACCTTCTAGATGCCAGGAAAGGTCTTCTGAGAACTGATATCAAATTTGATTGTATCTTAGAAAATAAAATGGCATGAATGAGATTCTTGCCTGGGTTAGGACAAATTATCAGTTCCCTAACATTACAGAAGGATATAATAGAAATTACCAGTATCTACCAACATCCACTCTTTTCATCTGGAAAAAGAGATTAACCTCTAATTCATGGGTCTGATAATTCTGTTTTTTAAAAAGGACTATTGATGCTTCACGTGACTGTACTATTTTCGCCCTGTGAGGCTATTTTAGCTCTGTCTTACAGTATGAAACCAATACTGAATCTGCAAACTACTATATTAGCACTTCCTTTTTATGTTAGAAACAGTTGATCTCTGGTAGCTCACAGCCTTTACACACCACAGCAGAGAGCACCTTTGGCCCAAAACTGCTCTTTCTTCTAAGTATACTATTGACAGTAATTACTACAAAGGCACACTTTAACAAGTTTCTTAGGCTTTCTTGAGGAAAAGTTCTTTTTCCCGCTGAACATAAAGATGAATAGAAGCCTGATCCTTATGTATGAATCAGACAGCAGACAGCTTCAGCTGGATTCCTGGCTCTGCAACCCTGGGTGAGGCACTCAACCTCCTTATCCTTCAGTTTCCTCATCTGTAAAATGGAAATGATAAGTGCATCTACTTTATAAAGTTCAGAGGATTAAAGTTAATGCTTGAAAAGCACAGAAGACCATGACATATGGTACAAACTATGGAAGTATTTGGTAAGTTACGTTCAACAAGGACCTACTGTATAGCATGTGGAACTCTGCTCAATGTTATGTGGCAGCTTGGATGAGAGGGGAGTTTGGGGGAGAATGGACACATGCATACATATGGCTGAGTCCCTTTGCTGTCCACCTGAAACTATCACAACATTGTTCATCAGCAATCCTCCAACATAAAATAAAAAGTTATTTTTTTAAAAAAGCCTCCAAAAAAGCCCCAAAGCCCTCTGTTCCTAAGCCCAGAAGGCAATTTGATTTTCACTATGCAAAAAGGATGTGCATTCAAGATGACCAGGAAATGATTAAAAAGGATAATGTTTTCCATCATCTCTGTTTATTTAGGTAGCTATATCTTCCTTTTTAATAGTGAGGTGTATCTTCCTTCTTAATAGTGTTTTTTTAAGACTAAACAGAAGAGTTCAAAATATTCTGGCTGCATGTAAATGTCCTTGCAGGCTATGTGTTTTCTCCATTTACACATAAGGAAACAGAATTTTATCAGCTGACCAATGTCATAGCTAGTGAATGACAGATCCAGGATTCAGAGCAAACTGTCTGGATTTAAAGCCCCATTGCACATCCCCTTAGAAAGCTACCTCCTTCTGGGATAAAGAGAATTAAACAGATTAGATATGATTATTTCAAAATTACTTCTCTAGTCCCAACTTCTTACTGTTACTGATTCAGTATCTCTGACTACCTAGCAAGCCACTTCTTACAGTTTTCTTTTACATCTCTTTATCATGATCCAGAATAAATTTATAACATCCATCCTTGAACCTCAATACCATTCAGTCATTCAACAACCATTTATTACCTACCACAGGTCAAGTACTGGGCTAAGAAATGCCTTCATCTGCCTTGCAAAAGATTAGTTAAGAGAGAGACTGCAAAAACAATTGCACTAAAAATTTATTAAGCAGAGACAGGTGGTAAAAAAAAAAAAAGTAAAAGCTCAAGTTGATTTTATAAGTGGAAAACTAATCTAACCTGGAAGATCAGTGAAGTTATATTGAGCAAGTGATATTTAAGCTGAAACCTGAAGAAGTTAGCCAGTCAAGGGAAGGGAGGGATGGATCCTAGACAGAGGACATAGCTAAAGCATATGCTCTAAGGTGGAAGGGAGCCAGGTGCCTATAAGGAACACAAAGACTGGTAACCTGGAAGGTCAGAAGTGAGGAAGAGAAAGAAGTGCAGATAATGCAGGCAGATGGGGAAGCTGCTGGATGAAAGGCCTGTTGAGGACTTTTGAGATTTAAATTGGAGATAATGATTAATTTGTGAAAGATTTTAAGCATAGGAGGAACAAGATTGTTTTTAAAAGATCACTGTGACCAAGATGTACACAGACTGCAGAGGGCAAGAGCAGAAAAAGGAGCTATTAGGACGCAGCAGAGATCCCTACTTGTCTAGCCATAATATCCACTTCTCAGCAATAACGGAACCCTAACTTTTAGTTGGGTATACTGATATTAAACATAGAAGACTACTTCTCGGCTCCCTTTGCAGCTAAGCATGACCATGCGGCCAACTTACAGTCAATGAGATACAGGTAGAAGTCTTACACAGAACATAAGGAAAGGCTGTTAAAGGAAATCAACTCAGGTGAGAGAAGTACCTTCTTTTCTTTTTTCCTTCTTACAACCTGCAATTTAGAAAAAATGGCTGGAGCACCAGCAACCATCTTGGGCCAAAATAAAAGATATAAGCTAGGACGATAAAAGAAAAAGACAGGATTCAAAATCCCTAGGTTGGATCTATGGTATCAGTTCAGAGCAGCTTGCTTCCAGTCTTCGTCTTTTTCCACATTGAAAGAAAAAAAAAATTTCTATTACATTTAAGCTGCTATTAGTTAGAGGTTTTGTGTGAAATATAGCCTAACTCAATCCTATATGATACAGAGGCTACTATATTTACCCAAGAACAGGCAGGAGTGGTTTGGATCATGGTGGTGGTAGAGATAAGAAAAAGTGGCAGGATTGAGGTTATATTTAGAAGATAGGATCAACAAAATCTGTTGAGAGTCCAGACATGACAGAGGGTGAAGAAGGGTAAGATCAGACTGACTTTCAGATTCCTCGCACAAGCAGTTGGAGAGACCATGGCACAATTATTGAGGCAGAGATGCTGGGCAGAAACTCAGAGATCCTGAGTTTCTTTTCAGTTCACTTCAGTTCAGTTCAGTCGCTCAGTCGTGTCCGACTCTTTGCGACCCCATGAATCGCAGCACGCCAGGCGTCCCTGTTCATCACCATCTCTCGGAGTTCACTCAGACTCACATCCATTGAGTCAGTGATGCCATCCAGCCATCTCATCCTCGGTCGTCCCCTTCTTCTCCTGCCCCCAATCCCTCCCAGCATCAGAGTCTTTTCCAATGAGTCAACTCTTCGCCATGAGGTGGCCAAAGTACTGGAGTTTCAGCTTTAGCATCATTCCTTCCAAAGAAATCCCAGGGTTGATCTCCTTCAGAATGGACTGGTTGGATCTCC
>SJYT01044712.1:104393-153235 GCA_006410635.1 Cephalophus harveyi | reverse complement strand
TCCATAGTTCTTCAGGCACTCTATCTATCAGATCTAGGCCCTTAAATCTATTCCTCACTTCCACTGTATAATCATAAGGGATTTGATTTAGGTCATACCTGAATGGTCTAGTGGTTTTCCCTACTTTCTTCAATTTGAGTCTGAATTTGGCAATAAGGAGTTCATGATCTGAGCCACAGTCAGCTCCCGGCCTTGTTTTTGTTGACTGTATAGAGCTTCTCCATCTTTGGCTGCATAGAATATAATCAATCTGATTTCGGTTTCTTTTCAGACAGTTTGAATTTGAGGTGGCGATGAAAATCTTAGATCTCAGAATAGACATCAGGCTGGGAACCACAATAGAGATGTTATTAGCAAATAGATGCCAACCCAAAGCCACGGAAATGAATGATGTCCCCTCAGGCAGGTGTGGAGTAAGAAATGAGACTTTAAAGAACAACCTTAAGGAATACTGACTCTTGAAGGAGACAAGAACAAACAGCCTTCAAAGCAGCAGGAAAACCTTGGAATTCACAAAAGGAGAAAAACGCCATTACTCACTGTATGAACAAGAAGGGTTAGGGGTTAGGGAGTCTGGGATGGACATGTACACAAAGCTATATTTAAAATGGACAACCAACAAGGACTACCATATAGCACAGGACCTCTGCTCAAGTTACGTAATAACCTAAACAGGAAAAGAATCTGAAAAAGAAGAGGTACATGGATCAATATACGTAAATAAATTAATAAATAAGAGCTAGGGGGTCATTAAAGAGGCAGGGAGATCACATCCAAACGGCACTGTACGAACAAGGAAGCAGGATCTAAAAGACGCAGATGGGCCAGGAGGAGGAGGAGAGGAGGAGCAAGGAACAGGAGAAGCAGAATGGTGGGAGGAAGCTGTGAGCCTGCAGAGAGACTTTGGAGGGGCCTACATTCTGAGTCTGGATGGGGAGATCACGCCCTCCCCATCCACACCTCAAGAATCAAAACCCCGGTTAGTGGTCCCTCTGCTCAGAGTCAGAGAACGGTCTCAGGTGGACCCCAGGCTGCCCAATCCCAAAGCCCGTAACTTGTTTCAAGGTAAGCAGCCTTCACTCACCACATGGAACTCCTTTCAAACAATTTTCTTAAAATTTTCACTGTCAGTTAAATAGAGTTCTAAAGGAGTATGGGGTAGAGGGTCAGGGTGTTTATTTACTCAAATCATTATGAGCAGCCAAAAAGAATGATTTTTTTATACCAACAGTTAACTAAAGGATACTGACTTTTCTTTTAAAGTAAAAGTCACTCAGGATACTGGAGTGGGTAGCCTATCCCTTCTCCAGCGGATCTTCCCCACCCAAGAATTGAACCGGGGTCTCCTGCATTGCAGGTGGATTCTTTACCAACGGAGCTAGGCTCACTATATGGTGGGTTGTGTTTTAAATTCACTTAGTGCACATTTTAAAGGCATTCTCTCAGACTTCCCTGGTGGTCCAGTGGCTAGGACTCCATGTTCCCAATGCAGGGGGCCTGGGTTACCCCTGGTCAGGAAACTAGATCCCACATGTGGCAAATAGAGTTCACATGCCTCAACTAGAGACCCCACATGATGAAACTAAGACCCAGTGCAGCCAAACAGCTAAGAAATAAACCTTAAAGGCATTTTCTCAACTGATGCCCACAACAACCCTATGAGGCAGTAACTATTATTGTCCCCAGTTCACAGATGAGAAGACTGTGGCACAGAGCAGTTAAGTTCGCTCATCCCCAGCTGCATATGAGCCAGTGAGTGATGGAGTTTGGGACCGAACGCTGGCCATCTGACATCTGAATCAGTGCTTCCTCTTTTAGTTAGAAAATTTGCTTTTAACTCCAAAAAAGAATATTTCCAGCCGTAATGTTAAATTAATTAGTGGAAAAAATAATTATGTAAAGTCACAGGCAGAAAAACAACTACTTCACCTGAAAGCTGAGGGAAATGGTCAAAGAAAGGTAAGTTGTTTTCTTTAACTGATCTGTCTGGTGACTCAGAATGAGAGGAACTGGGTTTTAGTCAGCTCGAGGCAGCCGGGTCTGCTCTCTCCCAGTTCTGTTCCTCTACAGCAGAGATCCCCGAATGTGCTGGTAACAACTGGACCCAGTGCAGACAACTCACTCTGTCAGTGCCCATTAGAGCAAAAAGAAGGTGTGACCCCAACAGATGACCATGACAGAGGAAGTCAGGGGGAAGAAACTTGTTTCAATTTTAGTTAAAGTTCACAGAAGTAAAAGTGAGCCTGAGGCAAGGTGTCTGGGGCACTGGAACAAAAGAACCATTGTTTCCACTGGAGATACAAATGTAGATCTCAGTGATTCAGATGAAGGCCTTTCAAGAAACAACAGTCACTAAGAAGTCAGAGGAGGGGTTGTGAAGCTACACAGAGACATCTGGGCTAGGCAGTCATAATTAGTCATAATTAATCATGATCTGGAGGTTCTGGATGAACCCAGAGAACTTTTCGAGCACAGAAGCCTTACAGAGGGCACAGATACACAGAGGCTGAGCACCAATGAGGATCTGCATAACCCAGGGCACCATTATTAGAAACCCAGCTCATATCAAGTCTGATGCAGGCACCAGAAGTGGAAAAGGGATGAAATGATAAGCAGATATGGTCTCTGCCCTTTCTCAACCTTCTTTCCTATTTTTGCACTGGGGTTAGTGTGCAGAAAAGAGTTAATACAGCAGACTGGAGACTGTTATTCTTAGAAAGGCCTATTAGCCTTTCTGCAATTGGCCTGGGCTGGCATTTAGGAACTTGGAAAATGTCCCGTCATTCCCAGCACAGATAAGAATGGCTCACTGAGATCCAGTGGTTGAGACCACGCTTCCACTTGCAGGAGGCATGGGTCTGATCCCTGGTCAAGGAGCTAAGAGCCCACATGCCACAGAGTCAGAAAATAAAAGAAAAAAGAAAATAAAGCATGGCTCACTGGGTCTAAACTGTCTGTACAAACAACCTGGTTTACACTGTACACCTGTTTTCCTTCTGGAATTTGGATTTTTGGCTCATGCTAGGCAGAAGGTGCCAATATAACCAACCAGTGCCCTAATGCATCTGTAATGAGCTTCCTGCCAGGTAATATTTCACACGTTGTCAACTCACTGCTAGAGGTTTAGCACACTCTGTGTGACTCCACAGAGAAAGGATCTTGCAAGCTCGAGCCTGGTTTCCTCTGGGCTTCACCTCATGTGCCTTTTCCCTTTGCTGATTTTACTCTGTATCCTTTTGCTATAATAAATGAGAGTCATGGGTACAGTAACATGCTGCACTGAATGAGTCCCCTCAGCAATTAATCGAGCCTGAGGGTGGTCTTGGAGATCTCACCATCTCTCCAAAACAGTTGGTAAACTGGAATCCTGACCTAAATCCCAAGGATGACACTGAGCTGTGAATCACTGAATTGGTTAATAGTTCCCTAAGCCTTGGATTTCTCTGAAAGTAAGATAGTAAAATCTGCCTCAGGAGACTGTTGTGAAGATTAAGTTCGTGGTAGACACTCAATGAACATTATACATTTTTCTCTTTAGACTAACATGAGGACGGCACCCTTCCGATGTGCAGGGCCCAGCCTGCACTCACCAGGCAGGCCTAATGAGGTTTACTTCACCCACTTCCCCCCCTCCTGATATGCTGGAAGGAGTCAGCTCATGCCAGCTCATGAGAGTGTACTGTGCACACCATCTCCCTGCTCCACTTTCAATGGCTCGTTGATGGCTAGAAATATACCATAGTAGGAGTGCTTAAACCACAGAAATTGGCAAACACCAAAAATATGGGCTTCCCCCTGACCTCCGGTTGCAAAGCATTTACTAGCACACCACTGTCCCCTTCATTTAAAAAACTGAGTAAAGATAAATTTCTTGCCAGACAAGCTTTACTGTCTAACCAAAGAGAGCAAGCATATATGCATTTTAAAAAGCAATAGGCTACATGAAAAGATGCTCAGCATTTTTAGACAAAAGAGAAATACAAATCAAAACCACAACGAGAGGTCACTTCAACTAGAAGCACTTCAAACAATAAGGGAGACTTTAACAAGTGTCTTAAGAAGGATGTGGAGAAACTGGAACCTTCATTCACTCCCAGGTGGGAATGTAAAATCTCACAGCCCCTTTGGAAAACAGTCTAGCAGTCGCTCAAAATGTTAAACATAGTTACCCAATGACCCAGCGAGAGAAATGAAAATATACGTCCACCCAAAAACATGGACATGGATATTCACAGCAGCTCCATTCAAAAAGCCACAAGGACCTATAATGGATTAGTCTCCAAAATTTACAGACAGCTTATGATGCTTAACGGCATCAAAACAAACAGCCCGCTCAAAAAATGGGCAAAATACCTGATTAGCCATTTCTCCAAAGAGGACACACAGATGGCCAACAGGCACATGAAAGATGTTCAACATCACTAGTTATCGGAGAAATACAAACGAAAACTACTATAAGGTATGAGCTCACACAGTCAAAACGGCTACCATTAGAAAAATCCACAAACAACAAATGCTGGAGAGGGTGTGGAGAGATGGGAATCCTCCTACACTATCGGTGGGGATGTAAACTGGCAAAGCCACTATGGAGAATTCCTTAGAAAACTAAAAACAGAGCTACCATGTGAGCCAGAAATCCCACTTCTGGGCACATATCCAGAGGAAAACATGATATGAAAGGGTACCTGCACCCCAGTGCTCACTGCAGCACAGTTCACCATAGCTGACACGTTCAGTCACTCAGTCGTGTCTGACTCTGCGACCCCACGGACTGCAGCATGCCAGCCTTCCCTGTGCTTCATTAACTCCCGGAGCTTGCTCAAACTCATGTCCATTGAGTCGGTGATGCCATCCCACCATCTCATCCTTTGTCATCCCCTTTTCCCTCTCCTTCAACTTTTCCCAGCATCAGGAGCTTCTACAATGAGTCAGCTCTTCACATCAGGTGGCCAAAGTTTTGGAGCTTCAGCTTCAGCATCAGTCCTTCCAATGAATACTGAGGACTGATTTCCTTTAGGACTGACTGGTTTGATCTGCTTGCTGTCCACGGGACTCTCAAGAGTCTTCTCCAGCACCACATTTCGAAGTGGTGCTTTGGCACTCAGCCTTTTTTTATTGTCCAGCTCTCACATCCATACGTGACTACTGGAAAAACCATAGCTTTGACTAGATGGACCTTTGTTGGCAAACAAATGTCTCTGCTTTTTAATATGCTGCCTAGGTGGTCATTGCTTTTATTCCAAGGAGCAAGCGTCTTTTAATTTTATGCCTTCAGTCAACATCTGCAGTGATTTTGGAGCCCAAGAAAATAAAATCAAATAGGTCAAACAGGAGATGGCAAGAGTGAACACTGACATTTTAGGAATCAGTGAACTAAAATGGACAGAAATGGGTGAATTTTATACAGATGACCATTATATCTACTACTGTGGGCAAGAAGCCAAGACTTGGAAGCAACCTAAACGTCCATTGACAGAGGAATGGATAAAGAAAATATAGTACATAAATATAATGGAATATTACTCAGCCACTAAAAAGAATGAAATAATGCTATTTGCAACATGGAAGGACCTAGAGAGTGGCATATGAGTGAAGTAAGTCAAACAAAGAAGGAAAAATATTGTATGACATCCCTTATATGTGGAATCTAAAAAGAAATGATACAAATGAATTTACTTACAAAACAGAAAGAGACTCACAGACTTAGAAAATGAACTTATGGTTGCTGGCGGTGGGGGGTGGGAGGTGGGGAGGAGGGATAGTTAGGGAGTTTGGGAAGGTCATGAACTCACTGCTATTCGCTATTCAAAGTAGATAACCAACAAAGGACCTACTGTATAGCACATGGAACTCTACGCAATGTTTTCTGCCAACCCAGATGAGAGGGGGCTTTAAGGGAGAATGAATCCATGTATCTATAGCTGAGTCCCTTCACTGTTCACCTGAAATTACCATAACATTGTTAATCGGCTATACCCCAATACAAAATAAAAAGCTTAAAATTCGAAAAAAAAAAAAAAAAAGAACAAAAGAGCCACAAAGTGGAAACAACTCAAATACCCATCAACAGAGAAGTGAATAAGCCAAATGTGGCATATCCTTATGATATAATATTACTTAGTTATAAAAAGGAATGAGATCTGGGTGTATAGACAAAAAAATAAAAAACACTAATGTGAAAAGGTACAGGCACCATAATGTTCACAACAGCATTATTTATAACACCCAAGATTTGAAAACAACCTGTGTCCATCAACAGGTGAATGGACAAAGAAGATGTGATCTATATATACAACAGAAAACTATTCAGCCATAAAAAATTTTGCCATGTGTAACTAACATGGACAGATGAAGATGGCCCTATACTAAGTGAAATGAGTCAGATGGAAAAAACTAAATACTGTAAGGGATTACAGTATTAAGGGAATGGGGACTAACTATTTAATGAGGCCAAGGGTGGATGGGTTGGTTGTTTTTGTTTTAAAGACCCACTGCTCTCCTTTGTTGCCTTTCCCTGTATCAGTCTTTAGGATTCTATAATGTTTAGTCTACTCTTTTACACTGGAAGTCCTTCCCTTTGAACATTTTAATGACCCTTCTCGATAATTTCCAGCTAGTTTCCAGTTTTTTTTATTTTGAGGAATGACCAAAACTACATGCAGTTTTTCAGAAGTTAATTATGTACTAAAACCTTCTGTACCATCTGGATTTACCTGACCTAATACAACTTTTCAGATGACTGATAATGACAATTAATTTAGAATCATAATAATATGTGTGCTCACTCAGTCAGGTCAGACTCTGTACAGCCCCATGAACTGTAGCCCTCCAGGCTCTTCTGTCCATGGGATTCTCCAGGCAAAAATACTGGAATGGGTTGCCATTTCCTCCTCCAGGGGATCTTTCTGACCCAGGGATCAAACCCACATCTCCTGTGTCTCCTGAATTGGTAGGCAGATTTTTCACCACTGAGCCACCTGGGAAGCCTGTATCATAATAATAATGATAGCTAATTTTTTAAAGATGCAAAATAGTTTCACTACCATTTTTCTAAGTAGATATTCACCAATGTATAAAATAGGTAAGGCAGATGCTACTCCTCCTGCCCCATCTCACCTTTTTATGCATAAAATTACTGGAGTTCAGAGTGATTAAGTGACTGCTTGGTTCCACAGACCAAATAAACACTAGACCTTGGGTTTACTGATTCCCATTTTTATATTTGATAGTCTTAAAAACTATCAATAGTTAGAGGTAGATGTCCCTGGTGGTCCAGTCATTAAGAAGCTACCTGCCAAAGCAAGGGACACAGGTTCAGTCCCTGGTCTATGAAGATTCCACATGCCAAGGAGCAACTAAGTCCGTACACCACACCTACTGAAGCCCTCGTGCCCTACAGCCCCTGCTCTACAACAAAAGAAGCCACTGCGGTGAGGAGCCTGAAAGCCACATCTAACAAAAGCCCTAGTACAGTGAAGAAGACCTAGAGAAGCCAAAGAAACAGAACAGAGGTGAAGTGCAAGACATTATGTATAGTTCAGTTCAGTTCAGTCGCTTAGTCGTGTCCGACTCTGCGACCCCATGAACTGCAGCACGCCAGGCCCCTCTGTCCATCACCAACTCCCAGAATCCACCCAAACTCATGTCCATTGAGTCGGTGATGCCATCCAACTGTCCCATCCTCTGTTGTCCCCTTCTCCTCCTGCCCTCAATCTTTCCCAGCATCAGGGTCTTTTCCAATGAGTCAGCTCTTCACATCAGGTAGCCAAAGTATTGGAGTTTCAGCTTCAACATCAGTCCTTCCAATGAACACCCAGGACTGATCTCCTTTAAGATGGACTGGTTGGGTCTCCTTGCAGTTCGAGGGACTCTCAAGAGTCTTCTCCAACACCACAGTTCAAAAGCATCAATTCTTTGGTGCTCAGCTTTCTTTATAGTCCAACTCTCACATCCTTGACTAGACGGACCTTTGTTGACAAAGTAATATCTCTGCTTTTCAATATGCTGTCTAGGTGGGTCACAACTTTCCTTTCAAAGAGTAAGAGTCTTTTAATTTCATGGCTGCAGTCACCATCTGTAGTGATTTTGGAGCCCAGAAAAAAAAAAAAGTCAGCCACTGTTTTCCACTGTTTCCCCATCTATTTGCCATGAAGTGATGGGACCGGATGCCATGATCTTCGTTTTCTGAATGTTGAGCTTTAAGCCAACTTTTTCACTCTCCTGTTTCACCTTCATCAAGAGACTCTTTAGTTCTTCTTCACTTTCCGCCATAAGGGTGGTGTCATCTGCATATTTGAGGTTATTGATATTTCTCCCAGCAATCTTGATTCCAGCCTGTGCTTCCTCCACCCCTGCGTTTTTCATGATGTACTCTGCATATAAGTTAAATAAGCAGGGTGACAATATACAGCCTTGACGTACTCCGTTTTCTATTTGGAACCAGTCTGTTGTGCCATGTCCAGTTCTACCTGTTGCTTCCTGAGCTGCATACAGGTTTCCTAAGAGGCAGGTCAGGTGGTCTGGTATTCCCAGCTCTTTCAGATTTTTCCAGTTTATTGTGATCCACACAGTCAAAGGCTTTGGCACAGTCAGTAAAGCAGAAATAATTAAATTTATAGACTAGAAACTATTAGCCAAGAATGTAACCAAACTTCCTTCTAAATAAAAACAAAAAACATTTCTAGTGGTATCCCAGTATCCTCACAGTGGAAATCAAAGTTATAAGTTGACATATTAAGTCAGCTTCATTTAGGTTTCTTTTGTATAGTGTTTGTGAATCTTAGTGCTAAAAATTTTTAATCACAATTTAGGGACCAATTTAGGAACCAGAATGTATGGGAAGCAGCTAACTTTCACTTTCACTTTCACAAAATGCCTTAATGGATTTACTTTTTTATGTAAAATAAGAAAAACTATGTATTCTAACTTTTATTGTAATTTTTTTTCCCTGATCACTTTATGTTTTCATTTTTTAAATATTTAAATACCCTTGTACCCATTTCTCAAACCCTGCACCCCCTACTTCTGGCAACCATCAATCTGTTATCTCTATCTATAAACTTGGCTTTTAATTGTTTTAGGTCCTACATACTTTAAAAATCATTCTGTAATCCCAGAGAAAGGCAATGCCAAGGAATGCTCAAACTACCGCACAATTGCACTCATCTCACATGCTAGTAAAGTAATGCTCAAAATTCTGCAAGCCAGGCTTCAGGAGTGCATGAAACATGAACTTCCAGATGTTCAAGCTGGATTTAGAAGAGACAGAGGAACTAGAGATCAAATTGCCAAAAATCCATTGGATCGTCAAAAAAGCAAGATTTCCAGAAAAACATCCACTTCTGCTTTATTGACTATGCCAAAGCCTTTGACTGTGTGGATCAAAACAAACTGTAGAAAATTCTGAAAGAGATGGGAATACCTGACCACCTGACCTGCCTCTTGAGAAATCCATATGCAGGTCAAGAAGCAACACTTAGAACTGGACATAGAACATCAGACTGGTTCCAAATCTGGAAAGGAATATGTCAAGGCTGTATATTGTCACCCTGCTAATTTAACTTATATGCAGAGTACATCATGAGACACACTGGGCTGGATGAAGCACAAGCTGGAATCAAGATTGCCAGGAGAAATATCAATAACCTCAGATATGCAGATGACACCACTCTTATGGCAGAAAGTGAAGAAGAACTAAAGAGCCCCTTGATGACAGTGAAACAGGAGAGTGACATGGAGAAAACTAAGTGGCTTCTGGTCTCATCACTTCATGGCAAATAGATGGGGAAACAGTGGAAACAGTGATAGATTTTATTTTGGGGGGGGCTCCAAAATCAATGCAGATGGTGACTGCAGCCATGAAATTAAGATACTTACTCCTTGGAAGGAAAGTTATGACCAACCTAGACAGCATATTAAAAAGCAGAGACATTACTTTACCAACAAAGGTCCATCTAGTCAAAGCTAAGGTTATTCCAGTAGTCATGTATGGATGTGAGAGTTGGACTATAAAGAAAGCTGAGCACCAAAGAATTGATGCTTTTGAACTGTGGTATTGGAGAAGACTTCAGAGTCCCTTGGACTGCAAGGAGATCCAACCAGTCCATCTTAAAGGAAATCAGTCCTGAATATTTATTGGAAGGATTGATGCTGAAGCTGAAACTCCCAATACTTTGGCCACCTGATGTGAAGAACTGACTCATTGGAAAAGACCCTGATGCTGGGAAAGATTGAAGGCGGGAGGAGAAGGGGACAACAGAGGATGAGATAGTTGGATGGCATCACCAATTCGATGGACATGAGTTTGAGTAAACTCTGGGAGCTGGTAATGGACAGGGAGGCCAGGAGTGCTGCAGTCCATGGGGTCATAAAGAGTCGGACATGACTGAGAGACTGAACTGAACTGATGTCTTCTTTAACTGATTTTTACTTAGCAATGCCCTTGAGGTCTATCTCAAGTATTCAAGTGTTAGTTGCTCAGTCGTGTCCAACTCTTTGCAACCCCATGGACTGTAGCCCGCCAGGCTCCTCTGTCCTTGGGATTTCTTAGGTAAGAATATTGGAGTGAGTAGCCATTCCCTTTCTCCAGAGGATCGTTCCAACCCAGGAATCAAACCCAGGTCTCCTGCATTGCAGGAAGATTCTTTACTGTCTGAGCCACCAGGGAAGCCCTCAGGTCTATCTACATTGTTGCAAATGGCACGCTTTCATTTCTTTTTTACGATTGAGTAATATTCCCCTGTGTGCATGTATGTCTCTATATATCACAATTTCTTTATCCATTCATTCATTTATCGATATTTAGATTGCTTCTGTATTCTGGCTATTGTAAATAATGCTGCAATGAACACTGAGGAGTGTATATCATTTTGAACTAGTGTTTTCCTTTTCTTTAGATAAATATCCAAAAGTGGAACTTCTGGATCATATGGTAGCTCTATTTTTAATTTTTTGAGAAACTTCCATATCATCATCTGTAGTGGGTGCACCAATTTACATTCCCACCAACAGTGCACAAATATTTCCTTTTCCCCACACCCTCACCAATGTTTGTTATTTCTTGTCTTTTTTAATAGCTATTCAGACAAGAGTGAAGTGATATCTCATTGTAGTTCTGATTTGCATTTCTCTGATGATTAGTGATGTTGAACTCCTTTCCATATACCTGTTGGCCATCTGTTATTTCTCCTTTGGAAAAAATGTCAATTCAGACCTTCAGCCCACTTTTTTTTTTTTTTTTGCCACTGAGTTGTATGACTTATATATACATTTTATATATTAACTTCTTATCAGATATGTGATTTGTAAATATTTTCTTCCATTTGATATGTTGCCTTTTCATTTTGTTGATAGTTTCCTTTTCTATGCAGAACCTTTTTGGTTTGATGAAGACCCATTTGTTTATTTTTGCTTTTGTTGCCTTTTCTTTTGGTGTCAGATTTAAAAAATCAAGACCTATGTCAATGAGTTTACCACCTAAGGATTTTTACATCTGAAGTTATCAGGGATATTGATCTTCAATTTTCTTTTCTTGCAGCATCCTCGTCTAGTTTTGATACTGGGGTAATTCTGGGGTAGTTCAATATAGCCAAAGTCCTGAAAGAAGTAAACTTCAAACCAAGAATACTTAATTGACAGAGTTATTCAGAATTAAAGGAGAGACCAAGAGTTTTCCAGACAAACAATGCTAAAGGAGTCACCATCACTAAACCAGATGTGTAAAGGCTTCTTTAAACTGAAAAGAGAGGGCACGAATGAGCAACAAGAAAATATTTGGAAGGATAAATCTCATGGGAAAGTTAAGTATAAAGGTAGTGGTGAATGGAAACCCAAGGAAAACTTGGGCAGCTTTACTCATGTTATANCGGTTTATTTTTACAGTCCAGTTTTGGGAAGCAATCCAAGAAGCGAAACACTGCATTCTTTTATCATATAAGTACAAAATTACGATTACAGCACAGAGGGAGAAAGTGACCTTCACATGTTTACTAAGAAGCCTGTCCAGGACCCCAGCTTCCTCCTACTTGTCAGGGAGGGCGTGAGACTCCTCGTATGCGAGCGGGTCCCTAACCATTAGGGGTTCGTGAACAGGCTCCTGGCAAGAGAGCTCTTGTTTGCAAGGAACCCCCTTTGCCCAGGCAAAAGGCCCCGTTTGCAGGCACGCTGATGCCTCCCTATCTGATCCATTTTCAGGCCACTGCTGGTCTCCCACAATACAGCATTCATAAATATTTAAGTCTGACATGCTGCTGCTGCTGCTAAGTCGCTTCAGTCGTGTCCAACTCTGTGCGACCCCATAGATGGCAGCCCACTAGGTTCCCCTGTCCCTGGGATTCTCCAGGCAAGAATACTGGAATGGGTTGCCATTTCCTTCTCCAATGCATGAAAGTGAAAAGTGAAAGTGAAGTCGCTCAGTCGTATCCAACTCTTAGCAACCCCATGGACTGCAGCCTACCAGGCTCCTCTGTCCATGGGATTTTCCAGGCGATAGGAGGACTTAAATATATAAAGCAAATATTAACCAATCCAAAGGGAAAAACCACAATGCAATAACAGAAAGGGACTTTAACACCCCACTTACATCAATGGATAGATCATCCAGACAGAAAATCAATAAGGAGCCATCTACCTTAAATGACACTTTATATAAGATGTACTTAACAGATATATACAGAACATTTCATCCAAAAAGCAACATAATACATGTTCTTCTTCAGTGCACATGAAACATTCTCAGTTTCTGTTTGGAGAGATAAAAAATGTTCCAGAATTAAATAATGGTGGTTGTTGCACAACATTATTAATAGACTTAATGCCACTGAATTGTACACTTTAAAATAGTTACAATGGTAACCTTTATGTTTTGTGTTTTTACCACAATAAGAAAAAAGATGCCATGAAAAGAAGACAAGTCACAAAGCACAAACAAGTATTTGCAAAGCATATACAGATAGCGGGTTTGATTCAGAATATGTATTTTATGTATTCTAAAAGTACATTTTAAAAGGCAGAAAACCTAATAGGAAAACAAAAAAGGAGGAAAAAATCTAAAGGGGCACTTCAACAGAGAGTAAATGCCAACAGTCAATGAAAATAGATAGACTTGCTCACTCTTTTAGTAACCAGGGAAATATATGTTGGAAAAAAAAAGTGTTACCACCACTCCACACTCACCAGAATCTGGCTACCCACAGAGGTAGAGGTGAAGCTGAACAGGGAAGGAAAGTCCAAGTCTGAGCAGGTGGGGGAGGTGGGGAACACTGCCGATACATGTTGAATGTTTAATAACTATTGTAAGACTTGAGAATCATATTTAGCCACAAAAAGAACTCTGACCACATAATCCAACTTCTTCATTTTAGGGTTGAAACTGAGGTATTGCATGGATAACTCGCCTCCTCAAGATCACACTGGCTGCTGCTGCTGCTGCTAAATCATTTCAGTCGTGTCTGACTCTGTGCGACCCCATAGACGGCAGCCCACCAGGCGCCCCCGTCCCTGGGATTCTCCAGGCAAGAACACTGGAATGGGTTGCCATTTCCTTCTCCAATGCATGCAAGTGAAAAGTGAAAGTGAAGTCGCTCGGTCATATCCGACTCTACACGACCCCATGGACTGCAGCCTCACACTGGCTAGCAGGGCCAAAACAACCTCACAACTTCTAACCACCAACTCATGTTGCACTGAGCCCCAGTATTCTGATATGCATGAATGTCAGGGCCAAACTATGCTACTCCCCACTCGTAACCCTCCAATATCTTGGTGCTCAGGGCTGGTGCACTGGGATGACCCAGAGGGATGGGATAGGATGGGGAGGGAGGTGGGAGCGGGATTCAGGATGGGGAACACATGTATACCCATGGTGGATTCAAGTCAATATATGGCAAAACCAATACAATATTTTAAAGTAAAATAAGCAAATTAATTTAAAAAAGAAGAAGGACAACAACAAAATTCAGTCTTTTCCATGGTTGACAACAATCCATGTACAAACTTGTCCAGGTCGCCAGCTACCTCCCCCACCACACTCCACACCACCCCCATCCCGCCAAACCGCCCCGCCACCCGACCCTGCCAACTCCACTTCAGTCCCTCAGCCTCTCTGCTGTTTCTGGAGCAAAGAAGTACCCCATGTCTCCCTTGGGGCCTTACTTCCTGGATTTGCCTGCTGGAACACCCTCCCCTAGGCTTCCATGTGGTTTTCAAGTATTCCTGTTTAGGATTTTAAATACTTTTATTTTTCTTAATATATTTTTAAAGATTATTTTCTTCTCATAATTGGATTAAATTTAGTAGAAAATAACCCTTTTATCTGTCTCTTATACACATCTTATCATCATCTGTAGTGGGTGCACCAATTTACAATGCTGCTGCTAAGTCGCACCAGTCACTGTCTCTTATACACATCTAGATGTGTATAAGAGACAGCATATCAACATTATCTAACTATAACACATCTTGAAAATTCACCTGTTCACAAGAGTAACAACAACCATAAAATACTCAGGAATATATTTAGTATGAGACTTTTTAAAAACAATGGTTAAACTTTAATTAAAGAAAAATAAACAAATTTAAGTAGATAAACTACCCTGACATTGAAAGAAAAACTTTTAAGAACATAAACTATAAATATGCTTCCTTTACAGTGGAGATGTCTGGGGGTATTTCACTGGCAGATTTGTAGTTATTATCAGATACTAGAACAAATAGTGTCTCACAAGTTCTGCAAAAGCAGATCCAGGTCCTGAGAGGCTTGAGGCTTACACACCTTGGGGAGAAGACTCTTATTTTCAGTGCAAAATTATAAATGTGAAAGTGCTAGGGCCCTTCTAGGGGCTTTACAAATCCAATTCTATGGAATTGAAAAGTTCTAATGCTTACTTTTCTTTACCTTCCCAGTCGATCTACCTCTAGTGTTATGAAATATAAAACTGAAGAACACAACATTCATCAAACCAGCATTCACTCTATCATGTGCCAATGGACAAAAGAGACACTTACAGGGTAAACCCAAGAAGAGTACAACCAACAGATGCTCAGAGGTGCCAAAAATGAGAACCAGCCCTATCCCAAGGTAGGCATGTTTCTCAGGTAGCAGAGTGGTAAAGAATCTGCCTGCCAATACAGGAGATACAAGAGATGCAGGTTCAATCTCTGGGTCAGGAGAAATGGCAACCCACTCCAGTATTCTCACCTGGAGAATTCCATAAACAAAGTAGCCTGGCGGGCTACAGTCCAGGGGGTCACAAAAAGTCAGACATGACTGAGCGCGCGCACACACACACACACACACACACACACACACACAAGGTATGCATTTCCCCTAGTGATCAGACTCCACAAATGCAACTAGCCTACAAGGAGCAAAGATCAATTTAAAGAACGAAATCAACTGTGACTAGTGACTTACTAGGAAAATGAAATGGTTATGCTTATTGCAAAAAAAAAAAAATGTCTGTATCTGGGAAAAGCTAGATGCAAGAGCAAAAACTGAAACACATTATACTAAAAAGACAGAAGTGGGTAGACAACGCAATTTACTTATAACAACAACAATGGCACCTACTATATGCCAGGAACTGTCCTAACTACTTCATATACAGGGGAATCCATTTACTCCTAACAAAATCCTGTAAGGAATTACTATCATTTGCCCCAGTTTAAAGATGAGGAAAATGAGACACAGAGAGACTAAGTAATTTGACTGAGGTCACACAGTTAATAAGTAACAAATTGAGAATTTGGACCCACATGATCTGGCTCCAGAGTCCATAATCTACTCTCTAACTACAGAAAAGCAATTAATTCAAAGATGGACCTCAGACCACGACAGAAGTTCCCTACAGTGAAGAAGGAAAACGCTGATAAGCTTGTTCTAGAACCTCTAGAAACATACTCTCTTATCCAGTAGATATTGCTCTTGTTTCCTACATATATTTTAGTCATAATACCTATCTTAGAAAGTGATTTACTGTGATGTCTGAAAGTAAAAGAATCGCTTTGTTTAAAAACGAATTTTAAATTCCATATTTGACCTTTAGCATCAAGCTGCTCACTTTTTTCCAAGAAAATTCAAGTCTCTACCCTTTTTTTGATGTTGTACAATAATCAGTGCTTCCTTGGTGGCTCAGACGGTAAAGAATCTGCTTGCAATGCAGGAGACCTGGGTTCAATCCCTGGGTCGGGAAGATCCCCTGAAGAAGGGAATGACTACCCGCTCAAGTATTCTTGCCTGGAAAATTCCATGGACAGACGGGCCTGACAGGCTACAGTCCATGGAGTCACAAAGAGTTGGAGACGAGTGAGCAACTAACACTTAGCCAGAACTGAGTTAACCTAAAAATCAGCTTACTTAACTATTTAGAAAAAATATTTAACTACTTATCTACTATTTTAAAAAGCACTTAACTTCTTACTGCAATAGATTTTATGAGTTCTCTTCAGCTGTGATAATGTTCTCTACTCGTTGGGATAGACTATGAATGTGAATAAATTCATCTTTAATTGAGTTATCTGTAAGTTTTCTTTGTGAAGAAATATTTGATCATTCATTCTTTGAAATGAGGGCTTCCTGGGTAGTCAGCTGGTAAAGAATCCGCCTACAATGCAGGAGACCCAGTTCGATTCCTGGGCCAGGAAGTTCCCCTGGAGAAGAGATAGGCTACCCACTCCAGTATTCTTAGGCTTCCCTGGTGGCTCAGATGGTAAAGAATCTGCCTGCAATGTGGGAGACCTGGGTTCCATCCCTGAGTTGGGAAGATCCCTAGAGGAGGGTATGGCAACCTACTCCAGTATTCTTGCCTGGAGAATCCCTACAGAGGAGCCTGGTGGGCTACGGTCCATGGGGTCTCAAACAGTCAGACACGACTGAGCAACTAAGCACAGCACAAGCACTTTGAAATGAACTATTTAAAGTTAAATAAAATGAATTATTTAACCAAACCCATTTTAAAGTTCTGAAGAGTTACAACTTCAGTTTAGCCCTTTCCATTTCTTTCATCTAAGCATTCACAGGAATGTGTTCTTTCTGTGGGTCTCTTTTCTGTACAACTATAATTTACCGAAATGCATAGGGTTCCCAGCATCTCACAGGGGTGCAGTGAGGAAAAAAGCAAACGCAATTCAACATCTACTAAAAAGAACACCCTTTCAAGATCTTATATATAAAGCTACAGAAGGAAAGGAGGAAGGAAATGTATGTTGAGAGGCGGTCGCGGTCAGTGAAAACACTATTTTAGGAAGTCCCCCTTCATGGGAAGGAACCTAATGTGGTTTAACAGCACGCTAGCCAGAAAGATAAGACATCTTGGTTCACCTAGTCAAACGGGATGTCACTTCAGAGAAGGTACACGACTTAGTTGTTTCTCCTTCAGTGTCTTCACTTGTGAAGTAAATGGTGGAGAAATAGTTATCTACACATATACTTTATGGAGATGCTATGGAGAACAGAATATTACATGTGTGTATGCAAAACCCCTCTACGTTTGTGAAATCTATGCCATGTAAAGTCTAAGAACAGAGGGAAACCCAAGGGCGAGGGAAGTTCAGAGTTCCAGGTAATCCAGAAAAGTATGGGCGAGTGCAAATAACTGTGGCATACAAGGACAAGAACTCCAGGTGGCAAGAAGTCCCCTTTGAAACAGACTGGATGCAGGATAGGAAAGTCTACCATTATGAACCCAGAAAAGCAGAACTATAACTTAATCAGATTGTAAGCTTAACAAAACCAGGATCATTCATTTTTCGGTTTTCCCATCCCTATCTTATTGTGTGTGTGTGTGGTCAGTCATTTCTGACTTTTTGCAACTCATGGACTATAGCCAGCCAGGTTCCTCTGTCCATGGAATTTTCCGGGCAACAATACTGGATTTGGATTGCCATTTCCTTCTCCAAGGAATCTTCCCAACTCAGGGACCAAACCTGTGTTTCCTATGTCTCCTGTGAAGGCAGGAGGATTCTTTACACTAGCACCACTTACATACTCACTAAATCTTTGCTGTACAAATGGTGAATAAATGAAAACAAATGAACTGACTTCCACATAACAAATAAGTGTATGGACTCTCTTCTGCCAAGATATACATATAGATAAAATATCAATATTTTATCTGCATATTCCTCTAAAATGAGAAAAATTCACATATTACAATCTCATGAGCAGAGAATTACACCTATCCATGTTATCTTTTGCAGTGGCAAATAAAATTAAGGAACAGCTATACCAATGTGACTACTTGGAAGAAAGATAGAACTTTTCCAGAAGTCTTCTCACACAACTAGGATGATCACAGGGAAACTCCTTTCTCACAATCTATTAAAAATCACTACAGATTTCACTTAAGTCTCACTTATTCATTCAATTTTATTTAACAACTATATTCACACATTTTGTGCAATTTTTCATTTCAGGTGTTTACCAATGTAGAATCTTCCAAACATCACAGCAGTTCTCTAAGATTGAAAATAAAAAAGGTAAATGAAGAGCTTTGGTAAAAAAGACTGTAACAATGTTTTTAATTATATGAAGTAGCAATTATCAAATCATCATGTGATAAGATTTATCTCAGAAGTACATTATATTCACAAGACCCAAAGGCTAATAATGTCAGGAGTTCTCTTAAGAAAGTCACTGGATTATTGATAATCATTGAATAACCCAGGTGTTTCTAAGCACCCTTCAATAGGTGATTCTCTACATGTACCTGACCAGCACAGACCAGTGGTGAAACCATGTTCTAAATGGGTTTAGAAACAACTCAAAATGTAGTTTCACTTTCTCAAATGGACATATGATTTCTTCTGACAGTTCACACTCTGGTTGTTTACAATAATGTCCATATTTTAGTTTGGGAGAAAGGTTAATACTAATAAATATTAAATCAAAACATACTTTTGATTCTAAATCTAAATAATGCATCTCCTCAACAACTAAAATGGAACAAACAGCATCAGAAATAACTATTACAATATCTTTAAAGATCTTTTTGCTTACTTGAAATATTAACTGATCATCACTATTGTAACTACTACCAACAAAAACTTTTCTTTCTGAGCACCTAATGGGTACAAGATATTGTGTGATATATTGAAATTAGAAGGCAACAACCTTTTCCCTCAAAGAGGTAATCATGTAGTTAGCGGTTTTAAAGAGGCAATAATAATACACATAAATTTAACAGTAATCCTGAAAGGGCCGGCATTACAACCAGCTAAGGGAGGGGGAGGTTGTGAGCTGGAAGAGTGGGAGGTGAACAAGGTCTCTCAAAGGTAAGCCAGACAGAAACATCATATTATATCACCTCTATGTGGAATCAAAGACAATGATACAAATAACCCTATTCACAAAACAGAAACAGATTCACAGACACAGAAAACAAATTTACCAAAGGGGAAATTTAAGTGAGGGGTGGGGTGTAGTAAATGAGGAGCTTAGGAATTAACAGATACACAATTCTTTATATAAAATAGATAAACAACAAGGTCTTACTGTGCAGCACAGGGATGTAGTCAATATCTTATAATAACCTATAATGGAAAAGGATTTGAAAAAGAATATATATATATATGTACACACACACACACATATATATATACATATAAACATACATACATGCACACACACATACATACATAACTAAATCACTTTGCTGTCCACCAGAAACTCACACAAGGTTGTAAATCAACTACACTTCAATTTAAAAAAATAATTTTAAAAAATTTAGCTTTTTTTAAAAAAGAGAACTTGAGATGGTACTTGAATAAACATAAGGAGAACTATTAGTTACAGAAAGAGCAAAGCTTCAAAAGTAGAAAAATGACAAGAAATTTTAGGCAAAGGGGTCTGAATAATCACTAGATGGGAGTCTGTTCTGTGCATGAACATATTATTGAAGCTGTAAAAGTTCCCTCAGCTACTTGGGCAACCCAAACACATCCTTTTCAGAACAAAGGCAGTGCAGTCAGATCTGATTTTGGCCCAAGCTTAACAATCGGCTTACTGGATGATCTGGAGCAAATCAGCTCCTTATGTTCAGTTTCTACAAGTGAAAAACTTGAAGATTACTCTTTAAAGTCCCTTCAAGCTCTAAAATTGTATGATTCTTCTTCATTACTAACAAATAAGAAATCCCCATGGATGGTGATTATCAGTATACAAATCTATACAGGTCTAGAACAGTACAGTCCCACAGACACACCAAGTCCTCTTCTACCCCAGGGCCTCTGCACGTGATGTTCCTACCATATGAATGGGCTCTTTCTGCCCAACACTGCTCATACTCCAACCCATGGCCAAGCAGACACCTTTCCTAATCTTTCCCCAGTCTCCATCTTCAGTTCAGTTCAGTCGCTCAGTCGTGTCCGACTCTTTGCGACCCCATGAATCGCAGCACGCCAGGCCTCCCTGTCCATCACCAACTCCCGGAGTTCACTCAGACTCACGTCCATTGAGTCAGTGATGCCATCCAGCCATCTCATCCTCTGTTATCCCCTTCTCCTCCTGCCCCCAATCCCTCCCAGCATCAGAGTCTTTTCCAATGAGTCAACTCTTCGCATGAGGTGGCCAGAGTACTGGAGTTTCAGCTTCAGCATCATTTCTTCCAAAGAAATCCCAGGGTTGATCTCCTTCAGAATGGACTGGCTGGATCTCCTTGCAGTCCAAGCGACTCTCAAGACTCTTCTCCAACACCACAGTTCAAAAGCATCAATTCTTCGGCGCTCAGTTTTCTTCACAGTCCAACTCTCACATCCATACATGACCACAGGAAAAACCATAGCCTTGACTAGACGGACCTTAGTCGGCAAAGTAATGTCTCTGCTTTTGAGTATGCTATCTATGTTGGTCATAACTTTTCTTCCAAGGAGTAAGCGTCTTTTAATTTCATGGCTGCAATCACCATCTGCAGTGATTTTGGAGCCCCCAAAAAAATAAAGTCTGACACTGTTTCCACTGTGTCTCCATCTTACCCTTTGCCAAAAATCTACATAGTCTACACTTTTACCAACAATGCTTCCTCTGGAGTGGAGTGTTAGTCGTTCAGTCGTGTCCAACTCTTTGCTAATCCATGGACTGTAGCCTGCCAGGCTCCTCTGCCCATAGAATTCTCCAGGCAAGAATACTGAAATGGGCTACCATTTCCCTCTCCAGAGGATCTCCCTGACTCAGGGATCAAACCCAGGTCTCCTGCACTACAGGCAGATTCTTTACCATCTGAGCTACTAGGAAGTCTGTGCTTCTTCTACTCATATAATTTGGCCTCTTTTCTAATGGTCCTTCAGGATAAGTGATATCATATATATCCTTATCAACAAACACTTAATAGAAACTACTAATTATAGAACTAACTTCCAAGATTTCTAAGGATCCCCAGACCAGCAGCTCATGATGCAGAGAACAAAACTCATCTTACAAAAACCATGATGTCAAATACAGTTCTTAAAAAAAAAAAAAAAAGCTGCAACAAGTGACATACACTTCTGGTTAAAACAAATTTCTTTTAAGACAGGCAGGTGGGAAAGGGGGCTACGGAGAAACAGACATTCTGGGAATTGGTCTTTTCCTAATTGCCTTCAGTGCCTCCAGCATAGTTTTCTGAATATATTCAGTGCTAAAATAACTATACAAAACTTTGATTGAAATTTTATTTTTTGATAACACTAAAAATTGCTGAAAGCTATGAATAAATTAGGTAATACCATTTCTGAACAGAAATGCTAATTTTTTCTTACAGGCTTTGTCTTTCTCATCATGATACAAATAATTAATGAATAAATCACAACTATTATAGCCAGATCCAGAAGTGTTTTTGAGACCTAGAATTCTTTTATTATTTCTACTTTTAGGTAGCATGAGGAACAAACCTTTGATTAAGCTCTCACTTCATTTACTAGAAATTACTCATACTGTACTATTCTCCATAAAATGCTTTATATGACTAGTAATTGTTTAACACAGAAAAATAAAAAGTTAAAATTGAGGAGGGGGTGAGAGAAAAGGAAACAGGAACAAGTGATTTCTAATCATCCCAGGGTACCAGGCTAAAATAATTTATTTCATGGGAAGGTGATCTTCAGCTCCTAATGATGACCATGAGAATGTGAGCAGGGGAATACCTTATAATGATTTTTAAATCTGATTTCATGTATGTGGACTCTCATATACAGTCACTGAGTATTCATGAGATAGTTGGCACTTTACAACAAAGAACAGTATTTCCTGTATACCGTTCTCTTCCTTGCACCATGAATATTTACAAACTGTATGTCTTGACCTACTAAACACAATGCATGATCAGGGATTAGATGCTGGATTTGGGAGGGGAGGTTTTGAAACAGCTATGAAGACATCAGTGGAATGATGAATGAAATCTGACCATGGCTGCTGCTGCTAAGTCGCACCAGTCATGTCCAACTCTGTGCAACCCCATAGACGGCAGCCCACCAGCCTCCTCTGTCCCTGGGATTCTCCAGGCAAGAGTACTGAAGTGGGTTGCCATTGCCTTCTCCTATTTGACCATGGACTCTGGACCAAGCAATAGTATTTTATCAGTGTTACATGTCTTGATTTTGACCATTGGACTGTTGTTCTAAAAGAGAATGTCTTCATTTTTAGGCAATATACAACAACCCATTTAGTGACAAAAGGGATTATCTACATGGGTCTTCGCTGTGATCCAGTTAAGACTCTACACATCCACTGCAGAGGGCATAGGTTCTATTCCTGATGCGGCCAAAAAAAAAAAAAAAACAAGTAAAGAAGGGGACCGTCTACAACTTATTCTCCAATGGTTCAGAAAACATGCATAGGAAGAGAAAGAGACCAAGTAACAGAACAGAATGACAGAGCAAATGGGGCAACCACAGGCATTTTGTGAAGCTAAGTAAAGTTCATTTGAGAGTTCCTTGTACTAGTCCTGCAACTTTTCTATCAGTTTGAAACTACAGCAAAATAAAAGGTTATAAAAATACTTTAAGAGAGTGGATAGAACAAATGGTGTTATCCCCCTCTTCTGTCTTAAATACATTTCGGCTTCCTAGAGAAAAAAAAAAAAACCAGTGAATACTGTTTGACGAAAATAGATAAATTGGCAAATTAAGAGGGTTAATCAGACCCTAGGACTTCAGACCTTCATCTTGGCTGTTTTAAGTGATGAAGAAGGTCAGATCCAGGAGAGAATAAGAACACAAACACAAATCAAGAGTGGGAGAAGAAAAGAGAGAGAGGAAATTCACACACAAGACAGGAAGCTGATAAAACCTTATTTCAGAAACATGGAAACTCAACTGCCAGTGAGAAACTGAGTTTTCATGGGATCATAGAGTTGAAACTTTTCAGAGCCAGAAAAATCCCCTAGTACACTAGTCACTGTACTATTTATGGAGTATTTAGAGCTGTCTCACTTTTTATCAGCTGGAGAATTGTCTGGAAACCTCTAAAGCCTGATGCCAATGCTCCCAATTGTCCTGAAGTAAAAGGAACTATATCTTCCACCCCATACTCACCCCTCAGAATCCTAGAAAGTGCTAGAAGATATAAATCTTCAGGTAGCAATAAGAATGATCCTATAAACTTATACTTTCCCCTAGGAGTCCACCTAGTCAAGGCATACAACTAAGGGAGAAATAACCAATAATCTCAGAAGCTTACAAGCTCTTATGTCTCCATCACTAGAGTCTCCAGGTTCCCAGGAACAGTCAAGCAAACAACACTATGACCTGGAAGACCTTACAGAAATACGCGAGATGGCCCAGGATATTCAAGAGACTCAGGCCATCATTTTGAAACTTCCTCCCCATTCAGACAGTTAACCTGGGCAAAAGGTTAAATTTTCAAACATCTCATCACATAGAATGTTTGATTTAAGTACACAGTAATAAAACGATAAGGGAGGCATTACAGAAAGAGCACTGAACTTACAGTTCGAATACCAAGGCTCTAATCCTGACTCATTCTCACTAGCAGCATGCTAACCTTTTTGGTTGTCCGTGATGTCTGCATAGGATAAACCTGCATAGGAAGCCCTACCTTCTTTGAAGGGTTGAGGTCTCCCCAAGTCTCCTTTGAACCAACCAGCCATCCAACTGGGTACTGAGGACTCAACTGCCCACTCAACTCCCAGAAATACGAAAACAGGAAAGCTTTGAACCCTGCCCTCAAAGAGCTTGAAGACCAATGGGGGAACAGGTACATAAACAAAGTCAAGCAACCACGATGTCTCAATAAAAACATGGGACAGGGCACAGAGGGCTGATGGGGGCTGGTGAGTCCACCACTGGTGAGAGGATTACAGAAAAGGCTTCAGAGAAGGTAGGGACTGAACTCAGTCAGGAAATATGAGCAAGTGTTGACTAGGCCTCTCACCATATTTTTGATGGGTAAATGTGGGTAGATAGACAGATCCTGGCAAACACGTGGGAGAATATATCACTCCAAGTTGATTGAACAATACTAAGAAAGGTACAATGTGAAAGAGTACAGGTAGAAGACACAGCGGGAGATGGAGGAAAGACAGAGGGAAGACAGAGGGAAGACCAGGGGAAATGGCATCAAGTAATGCCATTTACAATATAAACTGTATACCAATCTAAGGGGTTTTAACTTGATCCTAGAGTAGATGCAAAGCTATAGGTTTTAAGTATCCTTCTGAAGTCTGTAGAGTTGAAAGATGAAGATTCAAAAGTAGAATCAACTAGGGCAGTGATCCACCAAAAGAATGAAAGTGGGGGTTGGAATAAGATTCTGATGAAAGAAAGGAGAATTCATGAGACTTGATTAACAGACTGGATGTGTGTTGGGTTGAACAGTCATGGCGAAGGAGTTAAGGGTGTAAAGAGACAATATATATGAAAGTAATTTCTAAACTACAAAAACAATTGAAAAACATTGTTTTATAAAGTCTAGGTAGATAGTGGCAGAATCAGACAGAAACCTTAGTTTTGTCTGATGTTAATTTTCTTCTACTGCAAGAAACGTTTTTAAAAATTCATAACTGAAAGTAAGAAATAAAAATTTCCTCAAAACTTTTAAAATAAAAATTTATCTGTACTATAGAGAGATTTAATAGATTTTTCCCTTAATTTTCCCTGGAGTATCAAGGCTGTTTCAAAGATAGGCTTTGAATAAATAGCCCTGTAATTCATCAATATTTGACTTTGTGTAAATTTTTATATGTACAAGTCTCGTGTTGCTCATTTTTGAAATGGGAGTCCTAATAGGATGTAATATGCTATTCTTTTGAGGGATAAAGAAAATAATGCATGTACTTAGCACAGTAGAACAGTACCTGGCTGTATCTGGTACTCAATAATTTGTGCCATAACTATTACAAATGTGTGGGAAAGAGTTAACCTAACAGGCCTGTGAAACTGAAAAAGTTCTGCTTACAAGGTTGGTCCTTGGCTGGCATCTGGGAACTTGGACTTTGGGAGGGGGAGAGCTCTAACATTCCCAGTGCTGATAAGAATAGCTCACTGGGTCTAAACTGTACAGACAATCTGGTTTATGCTGAACACCTGCTTTCTTTCTGGAGTCTGGAATTTTGGTACATGCTTTGATCGAGGGTGCCTATATGACCAGCCCAGTGAAAGCCTTCAGCACTGAGTCTCCATTGAGATTCCCAGTGAGAAAACATTTCACAACTGTCACAACTGGGAGCTGAAGAAATTATACACCCGCTTTGTGACTCTACTGAGAGAGAACTCCTGCAAGCTTGTGCTTGGTTTCTCCAGACCTGCCCCATGCGCCTTTTGCCTTGCTCATTTTGCTTTGTCTCCCTTTCACGGAACTCTATACTGAGTTCCATGCATTCTACTGAATCACTGAACCTAGGGATGGCCTTAGGGATCCCCAGCACAATTAAGTCTCCCTGTTCCTCAACCTCATAAACTACTGGCCAGTTTTCAAACCAGAGGAGTATTACAGACAACAAACCAACCAAATTGATAATTTCAAAGTCAAATTATAAACCTCCCTGATTTCTCAAGTAACAGTAGTTGCAGGTTTACATACAACTTGAAATTTCTGTATTCAAACATCTCGTCATATAGAAATCTCACCATTCTTTGTTTTCTATTATTTAATAGGTCATTTTTCTGATTTAACTCCAGCCCTACTCTTCCCTAGATTCCATCTCAAAACCAAGTGGAGGCTCCAGCAGAATATTAGGTGGTCTGACCAATGTGATTAGTTCCCTAATCAGAAAGCAAGATCTTTCTGTGTCCTCTGTTCTGTGTTATTACAAGAAGAGCAGACAATATAAATTGTCAGGAAGATATTTTATCGGTTCACTAGAAGATGCAGAAATATGAGCTAGTTGAGAACCAGTAAGAAGGACAAACCAAACAATGAACCACAGCAGAAACTGAAACATAAGTTTTCCAACATCAGACTTGGAAGAAACAGCTTGACTGAATTTCCCAATGAATTTCCCAGAATTCCTTGGCACACTTCAAAAAGTACAATAAACTGTATTTAGGATACAAGAAAATTTTGAGTAAAGTCCTGCTGCCATCATATCAAAGGAGCTGGAATGTAGAAAACCTGGAGAAGACTGATGTCTGACTCATACTGTGATTAACTGAGAGTTCTAATAAAGGATAAGTGTCACTTAATAGCTATAAAGAAACCACGTAGCTACTAGATCGATCAGTAGCCTACCCACTGTTTCTCTTCTAAAACATAATATGAACAACTAAAATAAATATATCTGGGGCTATCCCAGAATGGCCCCTGTGGTTTTTCTAACCCACTTAAAAGAGTTTTATATTTTTAATAAAATAATATTTTTAAAATACTTGTTGATTTCCATGGATTACCCACATCACAGCCCATCTTAGATCACAGCTTCTAGGGTAAGGGAGATGGAAACAAGAACACTGATTCATGGAAAACAGAGAACTGGGCACATTAACCCAAACAGGGAAGAAACACTACAATGAAGTGCTACTGGGCTTATCTAGAAGCCAGGTTGAGAGCTGTCATGAAGGAATTCAGCCCAATATTATCAGAACTTTTACTTTCTTAAGAATTCAGATTCTTATCTTAAAATTCCAAACTTTTTAATATAGGTAAACATTTGGTTTTAATTGTGGGAGGAAACCAAATCTGCAATTATATTTTCAACTGAAGATCCTAAGTGTCCCAATGAACATCAGTTCCTGAGAAAAGAATTCAGGAGGGAAAAAAATGCCCAGCTCCTGGGATGAGTAGGGGCTCAGGCAGAACTAGCTAATGCGACTAGGCTCCCTGGGCCAGTCATCAGTAGCCAGAAAGGAGATGAATTCTTTTTTTTTTTTCCCATTGAAGTATAGTTGATTTACAATATAATGTAAGTTTCATGTATACAGCATAGTAGTTCAGGTTTTCTGCAGATTATATTCCATTGTAAATTATAAAATATCAAGTATAATCCCCTATGTGTGTGTGTGTGTGTTCAGTCGTGTCCAATTCTTTGTGACCCCGTGGACTAGCCCACCAGGCTCCTCTGTCCATGGGATTTTCCAGGCAAGGTAATTCCCTGTGCTATACAGTAAATCAATGATAAGTGTCAGAGGCTGGGCTTTTTTTACATTGTGACAACTTCCTCATTCTGTCCTTTCTGGTTCTCATGGTGGCTGAAGCTGCTTCCAGGAAAGACAGTGGGTCAGGTTGTCAAACAAGAGGGTTTCCACTGTTCTCTTTATTCTCCCTAAGCTAAAGCAATGAGGGCCTTTTTAACTTTGTATCATCTTTGTATTATCATTTATCATCTTCAAAGTGACTTAACAATTGCAAAGAATTTCCACCGTAACAGTCCATATCTCTAAGCAGGTAAGGTAGGTTTCTGAAGCTTTCTTGGTTAGTAAAGGACCACACTTTCCCATGTTTACTGTAATATTTCTATTCTTTTCTTATTATACTATTCAAATTATAACAGATCATTATCATATAGCAAAAATATATTAATATTTCCCTTAAATTTTATTTTAGATTTTAAAATAATTAATATTTTTAGTCTTACCTAAAACTCTTTTGGAATCTTGAATTTTTCAGATTTAATAAATGTATTATACCTCATATACCACACATAACACTCCCAGCAAGAACTAGGACAGCCCCATGCAATTAAACACATGATTATTACCACATATATCCATATCCACTAAGATAAAAACTAAAAATAGCTTCACCTAAGGTCAGGTTTTACAACTGAGTTTTTGAAGTTTGGGTCTTCAGCATTATGGGGATTTAGGAAGGTGGATAAAAGACTGAATTATATGAACCTGCAGAATTCCACAGGTCACAATGACAAGCCACAACAGAAATTAACAGTCCCAGCAAGAACTAGGACAGCCCCTCGCAATTAAACACATGATTATTACCACATATATCCATATCCACTAAGATAAAAACTAAAAATAGCTTCACCTAAGGTCAGGTTTTACAACTGAGTTTTTGAAGTTTGGGTCTTCAGCATTACGGGGATTTAGGAAGGTGGATAAAAGACTGAATTATATGAACCTGCAGAATTCCACAGGTCACAATGACAAGCCACAACAGAAATTAACAGAATTGAGAACCACCAGTGAAAAGCAATGTCATTCGGTCTGCACTGGGGGAATCAAAACACAGAGAAATCAGTGGGAGAAATTAGTGGAAGTAAAACAAAACAAAAACAAAATAAAAAGAAGCAAATCCATTTCTGAGGAAGGCACTCCAGGAAAAAAAGTAGAATAAAATAAAATAAAACATCAAGATCACCAACAATCTACTAATAAACAACTAGACAATGGCATGTGGTAAACAAGGGTGACCCAGTCTCTCCAGCCATCCCCTGGGACCCGAGAAAATGTCTAAAAGGGAGGAACACGGCCGGACCTGCCGTCCCCTGGATGATGCGTCCCCAATACAGCGGAAAGAAAAAGGCGGGTAGAGGCTACTCTACACTCACACACCTCATCAAGTGGTAGAACCAGAGGACAAAGCAACTTAAGAGCCAGGAGCTGGATGACAACATGACCCCCACGCCAGCTGCCCGCCACCCAGGTTCTCAGGGAGCCACTGTCCTCTGCTCCCATCACAGGAACTTTGTACTACTGCTGAGCACAAAAAAAGCTGAACAGTTTTGCTATCAGTCAACTTCACCAAATCACTAACCAGTTTTAAGTGACTTTCACTGAGTAAAGGAGAAATATTCATAGAGTGATGGATATAGACACAGTTTGTATGTGCTAATAAAGAAGACTTTGATACATAATATGAGTTTATGGGAAACAGTCATTTACAAAACATACCTAATGAATTCCACAAGGATCTAAAACCGATGTAGGAATTTGTTTCCTCTAACAGATTAATTCAGTAGGCCAACATAAAATGTACACCCATGTATACTAAACCCATAATTAAGAGACGTGTGAAAATGTCTATCCATATTCTAAACTTCATCTTTCAAATCATTAGCTTAACTTCATTAGCTAACAAATCATTAGCTTAACTTCATTAACCTAAAGCGTATTGCATAAGATTTGGAGGGTGTGAGAAATATCAGTGTCAAAAGGTAGTATCAACATAGAAAGCAGCAAAGTAAGTTTTGATTGTCTCCTACCTCTGGGCGACCCTCGTAGTAGGTCAACATGGACTTTGTGAGCACAAAAAGTCTCTCTTTGTAGTTTAAGGGCGACGTCTTCTTTTTCTGCTGTGACCTCTTAATAAGAATCTCTTCCAGAATAGTGTTAAAATTCATCTCGGTCTTCTGATCACTGTTTCTCCTGCCATTGAAGATCCCAGTGTTCTAAAGTAAGAAAATAAACAGTTGAAATAAAATGCGACATGTTAATTATCCAAGGACGTCTGTCATTCCAAATTACAAAAACAGATTTTACTCTGACAGCCGGAGCTGAGGAATGTTACTCTATGCTCCCGGACTGAAAGTGCCCAGGGCATGAACGCTCAACCTCCTCTTCTTCCCTAACCCCATCTTGTTCCTCCAAGTCCCAGGATTTCATAAGAAAACTTAATCCGAATTGCCATGATGATCCACTCCCTTGTCCCTCCCTGCCAATCCCTTGGTTGCTGGCACACTCTACTGCTATTTGATTGCAGAGAAACAAATATCTCAGATGGAAAAGTACATTTCATCACCTGCATGGCTGGTTCAGGCTGGTATTTAAATTGCCTCAGGATCTTGGTACACAACCCGACAAGCACATAGGCATGCAGACTTGTGAACAATATGAATGACCACAGTGGTGGACGGCATCCATCTCCGGTTGTAACAAGCATGTAATCTTGATAAGCAACCTCACCACCAGAACTACAAGGATGCTCTCTGATACCTGCACTACCATGCTCCACATTCTCTTCCCTGTGGCTCCTGTCTCAATCACAAGAGAAAACGATTCCCACCCAGTTACAGCTTACGCTACTCAGCTACCCTACACGGCTGCCCCTCAAGGCAGAGCTCATCTGTTTGAGGTCCTCAGTCCTGTATTTGGAGCCCCCACATCTAGACTATCCATGCCCAGGCTAATTTTGTTCCAAAATCCAACAAAATTTCACTTTCTGAAAATCAAAGACACTCAGAAAAGGCCTGGACATTTTTATCTGAGACAAGTTGAAAGGACAACAGCCCTTTCTTCCTTCCTTCCACCACACCCTGACAAGAAGTTACTGTTTATCAAATCACAGAGGCAAGGACTTCCCTGGTGGTCCAGTTGCTAAGACTCTGGGCTCACAATACTGGGGGCCTGGGTTTGATCCCTGGTCAAGGAACTAGATTCCACAGGCAGCAACTAAAGATCCTGTATGCCACAACTAAGACCTGACACAATTAAATAAATTAATAGAATGTTTTTTAAAAATCAGAGAGGCAACAGGAGTCATGTGAAGAGAATAAGTGGTTATCAGAGAGCAAAACTGGGAACTTGCCACTGAGTTTGGCAGTGAGAAATTTATGAACTTTTCGGGCAACCCAATACCAACCTCAGCCAACCTGATACCACCCAAGCTGACACCCTGGCAACTCCCTTGCAACTCCCTACTACTGATTTTTCATTGTCCAATCAGGCCTTCTGTTTTCTGTAAAGTTACTTTACAACAGCATAACCTCTGAATATCAATTTCTTTCATTCATAAAATATGGAGCTAAATATCACAAGGTTACTGTGAGGTTTAATGAGATGTGAGAGAGAACTTATTATGAAACACTGTACAAATGTTTAATATTGTTATTTTTTAATTCCAATCTTCTTTTTCTGGCTTAAAGAATTATCATCTAGGCCCTGACAATAACTTTCCAACTGGTCTTCCTTTCAACCCAGCTCCTGTCTCATTTTATTCAAACTACATGCCCTTTATTCCCACGGGCTCAGCCTTCAAAGACATCACAGTCATTATGCCACATTCATTCACTGGAAATCCTCCATGCCTCCCCAAAGTCCTCCTCATCACCTACAGGATAAAGTAAAAATTCTTTAGCCAAAACACTAGACATAGTCCAGTGTTTAGCTGGACTAATTTAGCTGCAACCTAACATCCAATCTTTACTTTTACTGCTCTCTAAACATTCCACATCCCAGTCAAAATAGTCAGCATTCATTCCCTGGCCTAAAGAACCCCCTCTCTCCACCTATGAAAACTACTAGCTCAAAACTCACCTCCCTGATGAAGCCTTTCCTGATGGTCCCAATTAATTAAAAACTATCTGGTTCCTGGGCCCATGATCTCTGTATCACCCATCACAGAGCTCATTGTTGCCTTCCATGTTTTAGAGCAATTGATGTTGCTTTAAATTGATATTCTAACTCTTACCTAGTTTTTAAGCTCCTGGAGGAATAATTCTCAACTTTAAGTGCACATCAGAATCACACAGGTAAGTTTTTTTCAGAATTCAGATATCCTGAACCCATAGCTAGATACTCTGAATTGGTCTGGGGTGGGGTCCAGGGCATCATGATTTAATGTGCAGGTAGATTTGAGAGCCACTATCTTAAATGAAGAGAAACTGGGCTCTGACACAAACTCTTTATACCACTCTTAGTGCCTCTCAATAAGCGGTGGATAACAGGTCTAATTGACCCATTATCCCAAGCTGAGAAGTCAGAGAAAAAAGCTCTTGTTCCTTTGCATCTAAGTTGGTCCTCCTTATTTTAAACTAAAAATTTGGTACTGATCCAGCAAGCTCACTACACAGCAAACACCCTGAGAAAACAATAATCGAAAAAAGACACATGGACCCCAATGTGCATACCAGCACTATTTAAAACAGCCAGAACATGGAAGCAACCTACATGCTTATCAACAGATGAATGGATAAAGAAGATGTGGCACATATATACAATGTGATATTAGACATAAAAAAGAACAAATCTGAGTCAGGTCTAGTGAGGTGAATGAACCTAGAACCTGTTATACAGAGTGAAGTAGGTCAGAAAGAGAAAAATAAATATAGTATATTAATGCATATATATGGAATCTTAAAAAAATGGTATTGACAAGCCTATTTGCAGGTGGGGAATGGAGACACAGATGTAGAAAATGGACTTGTGGCCACTGCGGGGGAGGGAGAGAGTGGGCCAAATGGAGACAGTAGCATCAACATATATACACTATCAGATGCAAGATGGATAGCTGGTGAGAAGTTACTATGCAGCACAAGAAGCCCAGTCTAGTGCTCTATGATGACCTGGGGGGATGTGATGGAGGTTAGGGAGGGAGGAAGTGTATGTATAATTATGGCTGACTTGCACTGTTGTATGGCAGAAACCAACACAACATTGTAAAAATTTTTAAATACATACTTAAATAAATGAAAAAAAAAGTTCATTGTTGTTGTAATAATCTGTTGATCAATGGGAAATCCTGGCCAAAGAATACTATGAAAGTTCATATAAATGAAGGAAAGTTCTCCTCGTGTAGATTTTCAGTTAAAGATGGAAGGCTGAATGTACACATTAGCCCGGGCTCTGTCCTCAAATCCTAGAGTTAAGAGAAGACGTTGCAAGCATAAAACAAGGTCAGGATACAGCCAAAATAAAGTACACAGAACCAAAAGAGAAGAACACTGGGGGGGAAATAGATATGAAAAGCTCAGTAGAAGAGTCAGAATATAAAACTGAGGAAATATCCCCAAAATATGAAACAAAAGATAAAAACTGGAGAGGAAATATAATTTTCTGAATCCATCCAGAAAATTTAGCATTTTAAAAATAGGAGTTCCAAGAGGAGAAAGCAGTGACAAACCAATCAAAGAAGAAATTTAGGAAAATTTCCCCAAATTAAAGATTACTTCTCAATTGAAACAGAACCAAATCAGCAGAGCTCATAAAATTTCAAAATCACGGGGACAAACAGAAAATTCAGCAAGCTTAAAAACAGGTTTCATAGAAAGGATCAAAATTCATAATAGCAATCATCAAGGACAATAATAGAAGCTAGAAAATAATGGAGAAACTTTTTGAAGAAAATTGATTTCTAACTTGAGCCTATACTCAACCAAACTATCAATACAATGACAAAAGAATAAAAACATTTTTCAAATATGCAAGGTTTTAAAATTTTCCCCTCCTATTCACCCTCTTCAAATAGCTACCTGAGGACAATATTCCATTAAAATAAAAAAACCATATCATAAAATACACGGAATCCAGGAAACAAGGGTTTCAAAATGAAAGAGGTAAAGAGAGTCTCCCAAACAATGGTGAAGGGAAATCTGAAGCTGACATTGGGCAGCAGACCGAAAATCACCAGGCCAAATTAGATCAAGGTAAACAGTTCTTGGAAGGAATTCTTCCAGAACATGAAGGTGTTGAGAGAAGATTTATAATAAATCAGTTAAAATGTAGCAAAGCTAAAAATAATAAATCAATTTATGGAAAATAAGCAATTGTACAGAAAAGGAAAAATAATCCGAGTTTGCTAGAGTTCAGCCATATATAACATCTAGAACATCATAACAAAATAGACTGCAAGTAGTAATCTTACCTTTAAGATCAAACCAGTCAATCTTAAAGGAAATCGACCCTGAACACTCTTTGGAAGGACTGATGCTGAAGATGAAGCTCTAATACTTTGGCCACCTGATATGAACAGCTGACTCACTGGAAAAGATCCTGATGCTGGGAAAGATTGAAGGCAGAAGGAGAAGAGGAAGACAAAGGATAAGATGGTTGGATGGCATCATTGATTCAATGAACATGAACTTGGGCAAACTCTGTGAGATGATAAGGGACAGGGAAGCCATGGGGTCGCAAAGAGTCAGGCACAACTGAGCAACTGAACAATAATCTTACTACTAGCATAAAAATACTGGTATAAGGGAATGCAGGAAATAAGCTTCTTTGTGAATCCCAAGGTATGTTGTGAAAGAGAACTATGTCCTCCATAGTACTAGTAGGAAGTCAATGCATCATACCTAAAATTGAAAAAGCAAGAAGTGGCAGCGTAAGTACATCACTTAGAGACTTACAATACTAACATGTTGTTTTAAAAGTAAAAGTGGTTGCTTCTAGGATCAGAAAATTATTAGAAGATGGCAGTGGAAAGAGTATTAATATGTTCTCTACTCACTTTCCCTAAAACTCTATGCAAGCAATAAAATGTTCAAATCAGAGAGGAAGATAATCCCAACCTCCAGTGAACAAAAAGATGGTTCTTAACCCCAAGCTGCAAACTATATGAAACACGTATCTGCCAAATACTGTGAAAAGTACATCAAAATAGGAGAGGAGGCTGAGTAGATTTCCCTTATAGTAAACATCATTGTCCTGAAAGGTCAATCTAAGGATCTTTTGGTAAGATCAATGAAATCCAGAGGGATAAGCAGACCAGAAGAGAATCTGGGAGTATCCCTGTAGAATTACTATTTACACAGAAAAATAATAAAAATTATAATCAAACTTTCACTATTTTGCTGTGTGTTGGCATTTCTAAGCACTAAGCACTTCAGATGTAGCAACTCATTTAATTCAACAAACCTATTGAAGGTACTATTCCCTAGTCATATGGTAAGAATAAGAGCCAGACTTTAATACAGGCATTCTGACCACACAGCCTGCACTATTAACCACTACACAGTGGTTAATAACCTCTCCAGTGGAAAGGAAGAGAGAACTAAAGGGAAAAGCATATGATGCGTCATTATTAGCCTTCTGTTTAGGCAGATGGCTAAAGCCAATTCAACGCAACCTCCAAATTTCAACAGATAAACTATGACTCCCAATGCATCATTAAGAAGGACACCAATCTCTCAAATCCAAAAACTAAAGAGAACAAATGAATTTATAATCAAACAGAAATAGACCCACACATTCTACCAGAGGAACAGGGAATGGCAGGAGAAGTATGAGCTCTGGAACCAGCCAAATCCAGATACCAGGTCAAGTTAGGCTTCTTCAGCTTTGTGAATTTGAGAAAATCCCTCAACTTTTGTGAAACTGAGTTCTCCCTTGGGAAAGGGGACTGATGATAAGAAATGTAAATGTAATGTGCATGTCAAAGTCATTTGATCACTGCAAGTTTCAATAACAGATCTAAAAGATTTTTTTTAAAAAGAATAGACCATAGAACACAAACTTATGGTTACCAAAGGGGAAAGGGGTGGGAGAGGGATAAATTAGGAGTTTGGGATTAACATACATACACTACTATAAATAAAATAGATAACTACCAAGGACCTATTGTATAACATAGGGAATTATACTCAATATTTTATAATAACTTACATGGGAAAAGAATCTGAAAAATACATATATGTTTGTATACCTGAATCATTTTGCTATACACTTGAAACTAACACAACATTGTAAATCAACAGTACTTCAATAAGAATACATACATACATAATTAATTAATTAAAAAAAAACTGGAGACAATCACTCTGAATAAAAGAATCGGTTTGATGCTCCAAAGGAAAAAACAAAGATGAAACAAAATTTCAGAGTCCTCCAGCTGATTCTCCCATTTCCACACCAAAAAGGACTGAGCCTTTCAGACAAAAGAATCACAAAGGAACCACCTCTGGGTTACAAATATCTTTTTAAAATGAAACTAAGAGCTACAACTTAAGACCCTTTTCTCTGTGTCTCCTTAACAGTGAACACAAGAACATTCTTTTCTTTACTCTGACTGCTAATTGTTAAAAACTTGAAAAACAGCACATTAGTCTTTGAACATCAATATTCTTTTTTTTATTAAAGTATTAGTTGATTTACAATACTGTGTTAGTTTAAGGTGTACAGCAAAGTAATTCAATTATGTTTCTCAGATTACTTTCCATTGTAAGTTTTTACAAGATATGAATATAGTTCCCTGTGCTATACAGTATATCCTTGTTGCTTATCTGAACACCAATATTCTAAAGTAGAGAACAGACACTGTTCACTGTTTCACCAATGAGAAACCCGAACCATGAAGTTGTATTCTCCATCTAGTGTTACAAATCTAAGTACCAGATTAATGGTTCTTGGTTTCATAGTCTACCAATTTTAGCCAAAAGATCTAAGAACTCCTTTATCATAAAAATTCTGTCTGAAGAAAAATACGTTTTTTTAAATGGCTACTAAGGTTATCCAGCCTATTATATAAATCCTTTCACAATATTTTTAATCAATCACGGGTACAGAGATGATTGTGAATTACCAAACAAGAGGATGGTAAGGAATACAGTAATTAAGAAACCCTAGTTGTCAGGTTAGAGAAAGGATGAACTCCTTACAGAAAGAAGCAGAGTGATCAAAGGTGGCTGAAATTCTCATTTTACTATGTTAAGCCATATGAAAATGTCAGTGTTCGGCAATATTTTACCTATACAAATCAACAATATTATCTAACTCAGTCTAATACTTGGCAACGCTCCAAGAGTAGTAATGTAGTTAAAGCTCTCAATTTCAGAAGTTTACATCAGAACACATTACCTATTACGCATTTCATCATAGGTTTACCACAAAGTTTGAGACTGTTTGTAATGTTAAGAAATCTAGCATAAATAAAATTAGACTGACAATTATCTTGAGAAATCAAATGTTGTATGCCTGCCAACAGTTTCTGTGGGTTATGTTTCAATTCAAAAGTACCTAAAATGGGTAGGTACTATATAGTAACAAATCTTAGCCGGCTCTCTTCTACAATGTAAACCCCAGCTTAAGCCCCAATTTTCTTTTGTAAAAGGGGAACTGAACAGCAGAAACACAAGCAAAAAGAAGGGAAATGCTCGGCTGACTTTAATCAGAATAAAGGGTACATTCTAGGCTCCCCATTTAACATCACGAATTGGTGCTATTCCAGGATCAGGCACTTTTTTAGCTCTCAGATGAGAGTAAAAGTTTAGCCTGCAAGTCTTCCTCACCTACTAAACAAGGCACCCAGGGATAAACTGTATTTTCTTAAAGGCTTGACTATGTCTCCTTTCAGCTAGTTGCTCAGTAACAGGCTACAAAGTTTTGAGTAGTTTGTTGATCTACTGAACCTAGGTCTAGATTAGACTCAAAAGGTCAAAAGGCAAAAGTTACAGAAGTCAGCTGACTTATCTCTCCTGGGTATTGTAGCTCCTGTCCAGCCACATGGTGGGTGATCAAGATGTTGGACTTGGGGTGGACTTGCAGTACTTCACTACAGATAGTAGTTTCTTACTGTCCATATAACATAGGTATATGCAATAATTTAACATATACTCTTTAGGACAGGTTTGGGGTTCACAATGAAAGACCCTGCTGGAGTCTTTGGCTATGATTGTGGTTGAGGGTCTCCTGGCTGATAGAAATGAAGAAAAAAAAAAAAACAGATAAAAAGAACAGTGGATGGAGAAAAAAGTTTTGACAAAAGAAACCATGAGCAATACTATTACAAGAAAATTGGTTTTACCTCTTGGCAGGTATCGAGCCAAAAGACAGACTGAGCAGAAGGAAGGATTTTATTACTTGCAGCAAGTAAGGAGGACAACAAGGACACTTCCCAGAGCATTATCTCCCCAAACAGCAAGACTGGGGCTGGAGCAAAGACAATTCAGCATAGAACTGGGGAAAGGTTGACACAGTCCAGCACAAGTTGATGGAAGTTGGGAGGGTCAGCAAAGGTCACCATCATCATTCCTTAGGTTCCAGTGGATCTCGAAATTGTGCCTTCAGAGGGTTTGCGTTCTGCAAAACAGCTCAAGAATGTGCTTCAGGCTAATCCTGACCTTTGAAATAGTACAACTGATATATCATGGTTATCTCATCTCCCTGGCCTGATTATATCTGTTCAGTTTTACCTTCTTTTGCTCCTATAAAATCATTAACTATTGAGACCTATTCTTCTCCAAGAGTAAGCACTGTGGCCGGGTTAGGTCACAAAATGACTTAGGCCTAGGATGGTTGGGTTCTCTTCCTCTGAGGAGCCCCACCCTATCTGCTTGCAATACTTTAATGCATCATCACATATACTTATACTACAGGAGATTCATAGTTAAGTATTCTAGAGAGACTCAAAATTGTCTTAACATAGAAACTACTCATTGATCAACTGACCACAGAGGCTCCAAATATTCCTTCCACATTACTAGGTTCTGCTTCTTTGTGGGTCATTTTCTCTCAATGAATGAGGGAATGCAATAGTCAACAACATCAAATGTTCAAAAGACAAGGGTTTTCAAAAAGTCAATAATGAGAATAATGTTGGAGAACTGCTCCCATCACACTCAGTGCCACTGGCAAATGAGGATCTTGCAGTTAGCTGGTAAAAATAAAATAAAACTCGCAACATTGTAAAGTAACAATACCCCATTTAATTAGATTAACTAATTAAATGCACTGGAAAAAAAATAATAACATAAGTATCAAAAATGAGTTACATTTTAGAAAGAGAAATATAAATATCATATACTGAGACATATATGTGGAATCTGAAGAGATGATACTGATGAATTTATTTTCAGGGCAGCAGTGGAGGAACAGACATGGAGAACAGACCTATGGGCGGTGGGAGGAGAGGAGGGAGAAGGGGAGATGTATGGAGAGAATAACATAGAAATTCACAAGACCATATGTAAAATAGACAGCCAATGGGAATCTGCTCTATGACTCTGAACGCAAACAGGGGCTCGGGGACAGGTGGAAGGGTGGGATGGAGAGGGAGATGGGAGGGAGGCCCAGGAGTGAGGAGACATGGGTATACCTAAGGCTGATTCTTGTTGATGTATGATAGAAAATCACAAAATTCTGTAAAGCAATTATCCTTCAATTAAAAATATTTTTTTTAATGAGTTACACTTAAAATACTAAAATACACTGCGTCAGACTGCTTTTTGCTCCCTTCCCCACTTGTAACCCCGTGCCCTACTCATCCTTCCCTTCTTTCCGGATGTATGGGCTAGAGATAGTATTTCCCAGCCTTGGCAGCAAGCTGTGGCCATCTAACTTAAAGCCAAAGGGATGTGTGCAGACATGATATGTGGACCAGCTTCAACTTAAAGACAGTTCACTCTCCCCAGATTTAGAGCATTGTCCACCTTCTCAACAGTTGGAAAGTACACATGGCAGACACAACTTTATGCATTCAACACATGACCATAGGGAGTAGAGGGGAAGAAGAAGGAACCTAGTCCTTGAATGACTTCTTGGATCAGAGCTGCTGAATCAGCCTAGACTTGTGCTACCCTGCTTTGTGAGGGATTAACACACTTCTGTCGATTTTAGAAATGCCATATGATGGTTTCTTTGTTATAATGACTTAACCTTTAATCTACCTAGGGATACACCCTTGCAAAACCTGATAAAGCTTGCTAATGCTTTCCCAAAAAAGGGCCCTCCTTAGATCTGTGCTGACAAATGCAAATGTAAAGGGAAGGAAGTCAAAAATCTTTATCATGCATTTTCATCAAAAAAATAATTTCAAGAAAACTAATAGTTGATTCCCTCTTCGTACAAAAGTTAAAAATTATAATCTAAATGGTACCATATATGAGATTAAAAAAAACATATATTCACTTTATTTTTCATGATAAAGTCTGAATCATAGTGGGTTTTTTGTTTGTTTACTACTTACTATGAAATGTAAGTGGATTCACTTTAAGTGACAATACTCTGGCACTAGTTCTCCTCGCATAAGGGAATTTCTGATACACAAAAAATATTTCTTTTTCTGCTTCTTGCAAATTCAGAAGGAAACAGTAACCAGTAAAAACAAGGCATGAATAACAAATTTCTCAAGTAGGTCAAGTGATTTTCAGCAACTTTTACTAGGAGAAGACATGAAAGTAATTTGGAAATTATATATAAAGTAATCTATACCAAAATGTGTTCCTTGACTACATTAATCCAGATTGTTTTTAATTTGAAACATTCATCGATGCCAACATATTATTTTCCTATTGTTTTCAAAATAGGAATAAAGAACTCAAGTCATTATTGCATTCAGCTGTTTTTACAGGAAAGTAAGCTTAACAAAAAATTACAAGAACAAAAACAGTGAGACTGAGGAGGAGTCAAAAGCCTTTTTAAAAGTCTTAAGAGATATCTCTTAAATGTGTGAGACAACTCTTAACAACTTGACCGCTAACTATATATTGGTGATCATTTAAGTTTGTGGTAAGATTTATTTGATGATAACAAAATAGTACTAGGTCATTTCGGAATTTTTTTGGTGTGATGATGCTACTGTGATTCTATTTTTAAGAGTTATCTTTTAGAGATACACACTGAAATTTTGCAGACAAAATACTGTCTGTGATTTGCTTCATAATCTGGTAAAGGGGATATGGGGGTGTAGACAAAATAAAACTGTTCATGAGTTGATAACTGTAGAAGCTGAGTGAGGCACACAGGAGTTCATTACACTTTATTTTTGTCTGTGTTTGAAATTTGTCATAATAAAAACTTTTTGAAATATATTTAAAGGAACAGCATGGTTTTCCATGTCCCTGTCATCCAACCCTTTGGAACTGGTAAGAAAGAGTACATAAAAAGATGAAAAAAGGAAGAGAAGGGGGTGGTGGGAAAGACAGTCAAATAAAAGTAGAAAAAGGTAGGCGGACTCTCCTTCGAGGATATTATTACCACGCTATCCAGCTCATTATAGAAGCTCTTCCAATGATCCCAATGATCCTTGAGTCAGCAAAGCCTCATGATAATGTAATGTGATACCACTTCTTCCCCGACAAACAGGAATATGTGGTTTCCAGGGCCAAAAATAAAACCACAGTCTATATAACATTTGTCCTTGTTATAACTCCTCTTCTGTTTCCTTTCCTTTCCCCTGTTCAAATTTCATGAAAGCAGAAGTTAGCTTTTCAAGCCCTAAAGCACAATAAAAAGAAAATTCTGTACACACTGACAAAGCACCAAAGCACAGTGGACAGTCAGATAAAGTCAGTATATCTGAATTGTAGCCTTTTTTAAAAGAATCATTAGAAAGTTTACCAAAGGTGAGTGTCACAATTCAAACTACAAAGCATGCTAAGATAAGGAGGCAAATTTGACCAGAGAATTATTTACCCTTAATTCTAAGGCTTGTGGAGCTCAAAGATGAATTCCCCCAAGTGAAATGCCAGCTGTTATATACCTGATCTCTAAAAGGATAAAATTAAACACCTATGAATATCAATTCCATAGAAAACATTCTTTTTATTTTTTTTATTGAAGGAGAAACATTCTTATACATCACTTGCAACAATTAAAAACTGTAAACTACATTCAAAAAGTATCATGAATATAAGCCATGATCTAATTACTGAGGAAAATGTCCACTGACTTTTGTTTATGGGATTATAATTAGTACACAAGAATACTGGAGTGGGTTGCCGTTTCCTTTTCCAATTATATTAGTTTCAGGTATACACCAGTGATTCAACATTTTTATACACTATGACATGATCACCATAAAAGTCTAGTTATTAGCTGTCAGCACACAAACTTATTACAGTATTACTGACTATATTCCTCATGCTGTATGTTACTTTTCCATGTCTTATTTGTTTTATAGTCGGAAGACTGAACCTCTTCATCCCTTCACCCATCCTTCCACCCGCCTCCCCTCTGGCAACCACCAGTTTGTTTTCTGTATCTGAGTCTGTTTCCATTTTGCTTTTCTTTGTTCATTTGTTTTGTTTTTTAGATTCCAAATAAAAGTAAAATCATAGCATGTGTTTTTCTCTATCTGATTTATTTCACTTAGATCTGGAAGGTAACCAGGTCCATCCATGTTGCTGCAAATGGCAAGATTTCATTCTTTTTTATAGCCAAGTAGTATTCCATTGTGTATATATACCACATCTTCTTTATCCATTCATCTATCAATGAACACTAGCTATTCATAAATAATGCTTCAGTGAAGACTTACAGGTATATGTCTTTTTGAGTTAGTGTTTTGGTTTCTTCAGATAAAGACCCAGAAGTGGAACTCTTGGATGATTTGGTAGCTCTATTTTTTAACTCTTTGAAGAAACTCCATACAGTGTTTTATCGTGGCTGCACCGATTTACATTCCCACCAACACAGCACAGGGGTTCCCTTTCCTCAACATTTGTTGTTTCTTCTTTTTGCTAAGAGCCGATCTAACAGGTGTGAGGTGATACCTCATAATGGTTTTGATTTGCATGTCCCTGGTGGTGAGTGACAATGGAGCAACTTTTCCTATGCCTTGTTTATCTTCTTTGGGGAAACGTCTATTCAGGTCCTCTGCCCACATTTTAATTGGGGCTTTTGTTTGTTTTTTGATACTGAGTTGTAGGAGTTTTTTGGATATCAACCCCTTATCAAATATACAATTTACAAATATCTTCTCCTGCTCAGTGGGTTTTTTGTTTTGCCGACTTCATCAAAGGCTTAGTTTGATGTAGTCCTATTTGTTTATTTTTGCTTTTGTGGCCCTAAGCAGCATATTAAAAAAATATTACTAAGATCGATATAAGAAAAGATTATTGTTCATATGTTCTAGGAATTTTGTGGTTTCAGGTCTTATATTCAAGTCTTTAATACACTTTGAGTTTATTTTTTAGTATGGTATAAGAAAAGCAATATACATAAATCTGCTGCATTTCTATTTACTAATAACAAGCTATCAGAAAGAGAAATAAAGCAAACAATACCCTTTACAACTGGAATAAATTTAACTGATGAGATGAGAGACCTATACTCTGAAAACTCCTAAGACACTGAGGAAAGAAACTGAAAACAAGACAAATAAATGGAAAGATATACCATGCTCATAGACTGGAAGAATCAATATCATTTAGATGTGCTACCCAAAGCAACCTACAGATTCAATGTAATCCATATCAAAATACCAATGTCATTTTTCATAGAACTAAAATAATCCTGAATTTGTTTGGAATCACAGGGATGCTAAGTCGCTTCAGTACAACTCTTTGCAACCCCATGCTCCTCTGTCCACCAGGCTCCTCTGTCCATGGGACTCTCTAGGCAAGAATACTGGAGTAAGTTACCATTTCTTCCTTCAAAGGATCTTCCCAACTGAGGGATCAAACTCGAGTCTCTTACACCTCCTGCACTGGCAGACAGGTTCTCTGCCACTAGCACCAGCTGCAAAGTTTGGAACCACAAATGACTGCAAATAGGCAAAACAATTTTAAGAGAGAAGAACAAAGCTGGGGTAGAACACTCCCTGATTTCAAACTATACAACAAACTTACAGGGCTGTAATCAAACTGTATGGCACTGACACAAAAAGACACACAGATCAGTGGAACACAATAGAGAGCCCCCTAATAAACCTACACTCACACAGTCAAGCTACAGCAAAAGAGGCAAGCATATACAATGGAGGAAAAGACAATCTCTTCAATAAGTGGTGTTGGGGAGATTCCCTGGGGCTCAGTGGTAAAGAATCCACCTGCCACTGCAGGAGACAAGAGTTCAGTCTCTGATCTGAGAAGATCCCTCATGCCATGTGGAGCAACTAAGCCCGTGCACCACAGCTATTGAGCCTGTCCTCTAGAGCCCAGGAGCTGTAACTACTGAGCCCATGTGCCGCAACTGCTAAAGTGTGTGCTCAGCAACAGGAGAAGCCACCATAATGAGAAGCACACGCACTGGAGTGAGAGAGGAGTCTCCATTCCCCACTACCAGAGAAAAGCCCACGTAGTAACAAAGACCCAGCACAGCCAAAAATAAATACATGAAATTATTTTTCCAAAAAGAAAAGAATAAAAATAAACAAACAGTGCTGGGAAAACTGGATAGCTATACACAAAAGAATGGAACTGGGCCTTTGTCATACACACTCTCCCTAATGAAGTAAGTTGATAATGTACTTCCCTGTTCTTGGCTCTAGCCATCACTGCCATTGTCTCAACCACTTATGACATGTACTACTGTTGTTTTTAAAAACAGATGCAAATTCACTGACACTCCTCCCTTGGAATTTGAGTGGGATTTTGATTCCTTCAACTAATAGAGTACAGCAGAAGGGATACTGGGTAATCTGTGAGGCTAGGCCAGAAAAGGACAAGTAGCTTCTGTCTTGTTTTTTCAGACTTCTCATTCTTGGGACAGTCTTACATGGAACCTAGCTACCATAATGAGAGAAGCTCCTGCCAAATAGAGCAGTCACATACAGGTGTTCCAATGCAGAATTCCTGCTGAGCCCAGCCTTCAAATCATCCCAGCCCAGAAGCCTGAGACATAATACATGAAATTATTTTTCCAAAAAGAAAAGAATAAAAATAAACAAACAGTGCTGGGAAAACTGGATAGCTATACACAAAAGAATGGAACTGGACCTTTCTCATACACACTCTCCCTAATGAAGTAAGTTGATAATGTACTTCCCTGTTCTTGGCTCTAGCCATCACTGCCATTGTCTCAACCACTTATGACACGTAATACTGTTGTTTTTAAAAACAGATGCAAATTCACTGACACTCCTCCCTTGGAATTTGAGTGGGATTTTGATTCCTTCAACTAATAGAGTACAGCAGAAGGGATACTGGGTAATCTGTGAGGCTAGGCCAGAAAAGGACAAGTAGCTTCTGTCTTGTTTTTTCAGACTTCTCATTCTTGGGACAGTCTTACATGGAACCTAGCTACCATAATGAGAGAAGCTCCTGCCAAATAGAGCAGTCACATACAGGTGTTCCAATGCAGAATTCCTGCTGAGCCCAGCCCTCAAATCATCCCAGCCCAGAAGCCTGAGACAGATGAGTGAAAAAACTCTCAGATGATTCCAGCTCTGAGCTGTCCAAGTTGCTCCCAGCTATGAAGTTTTCCAAGATAAGAGCATGAGATATTGTGGAGTAGACATTCCCACTGTGCCCTAGTCCAATATTTAGCCTACAGAATCCACGAGTGTAATAAAGTGGTTGTGATTGTGTGCTGGTAAGCTTAAGGTGGTTAGTTACACAGCAATACATAACCAGGACATATAATTAATATACTTTATCATTCCTGATCATCTCATTCTCATTTCATTCATCTCTAATTCCTGTCAACCTTCTTCTTTCCCTTAAACGTTTCCTCTTCTTCTCTCATCCATCTTTTCACCATGTTCAGTTGATGACATAATCTGTCCACAATAATAATTTCAGACATTCACATATGATCATTCATTCTGGCATTTATTGCAAAGCCGTGATGTATGAGAACTATGCAAAAAGCCCCGAGGAGGTTACAAAGGTTAGCAAGACAAGAACTCTGCTCTAGGCAGGCACAGGGAAAAGCAATTTAAAAACAAAGAGCTACAATGCAATCTGTTGAGGGCCAAACAAGTGAAATGGCCAAGTTGTTTTGGAACACCGATAGACCTTAAAAATCACTAACATGTAACCGCTAAAGAGGAACAACTACCCCTCTTCAAAATATGGTGGACCACGTCAATGAGGATATTACAGAATTACAATCAAATTAACTGTAATTTAATGATGAAATTACAGAATTAAAAATACGTTTTCATGGGGGAGAAAGATTTATTCAATACACATACTACAAATTTATGGAAAGAAACAAGTCCATTCTGGGTCTTAAATAATTGAGAAATGGTTTCATGGAACTTCCAGAATTCTGACAGATAGCTAGATGTACACCAACACATGAATAAAAGTATTAATAGATGTTAATATTCTGGCCTGTACAATCACTTCCACATATAACAGATATGAAAATGTTGTTCTTATCGAGTTGCTTGATTTTTTATCTGAATCATAAACAGGAAAGAAAAGTTTAAAATGGCATGTGTTCACTCTCATTTTCAGAAGTTATGTACTGGCTCTCCATCATGAGATTTACTTCTGCATGTTTTGTTGTGAAGAAAAGAACTTAAAGAGAAAAGCAGAAGTCCTGGTTACAGAAGAATGACTCTTTTAACTACATATATCCTTCACTTTACAGACCAAATGCATTCCAAGTATATGACTGAAATTAAAATAAAATTTAACTAGAGTAACATGTCTGTTTGAATTCAATTACAGAATTAAAAACATATTTCCATGGGGGGCAAGATTTATTCAATACACATACTACAAATCTTTGGAAAGAAAAAGGCCATTCTAAGTGTTAAAGAATTGAGAAATGGTTTCATGGAACTTCCAGAATTTGTCAACAGCTTGAATTGAAATTAAGTAGTTACAGAACTTTCACTTCATCATCATCCTACTATTTTCAACTACTTTCTCCATAACAAAAATTTCCCCCACATAAGCATTCCCTAACCATACAAAGATTCTGAAGCTAGATACTTCTCCTTTGGGGGTGACAGCCAAGCATTANTCATGGAACTTCCAGAATTTGTCAACAGCTTGAATTGAAATTAAGTAGTTACAGAACTTTCACTTCATCATCATCCTACTATTTTCAACTACTTTCTCCATAACAAAAATTTCCCCCACATAAGCATTCCCTAACCATACAAAGATTCTGAAGCTAGATACTTCTCCTTTGGGGGTGACAGCCAAGCATTAAATCTTAACATCATGTTTGGCCAACAGATGGTTGCATATTTCAGTGCAACTGAAAATTTCATTTGAAAAAATTATATTCTATTAAAGAAACTGATGCCCAATTTTTTTCCCAGTGCTGTGTGAAATTGTAAAAATCAACTTGACATAAACAAGCAATTCTGGGACTTCCCTGGTGGTCCAGTGGTTAAGAATCTGTCTTCCAACACAGGGGATATAGGTTCTATCCCTGGTCAGGGAACTAAGATCCCATACGCTAGGGGACAACAAAGCCCTCGTTCCACTGCCCCTGATCCCCTGTGTTCTTGAGCCCACATGCCACAACACGAGAAGTGCATGCACCACAGCGAGAAGCCCTTGCGCTGCAACTAGAGAGAGCCCGGGTACTGCAATAAAGAGCCCGTGTATCACAATGAAGCCCTATACCACAGCCAAAATTAAAAAAAAAAAAAAAAAAAAGGCAATGCTGATATTTAGGCAGCCACAACAGAATAAATTAGCTGATATCTATGTATGTATGTATATATATGTTGGAGAAGGAAATGGCAGCCCACTCCAGTATTCTTACCTGGGAAATCCCGTGGACAGAGGAGCCTGGTAGGCTACAGTCCATGGGGTCGTAAAGAGTCAGACACGACTGAGCCCATGTGCACATACATACGCTATACAGATATATAAATCTCCATTCCCTTCCCCAGCAATTTCTCAGAAGCATATTACCAAGTATTTCTCCCACCCTGAATAATACTCTGTCTTAACAAAAAAGCAAAACAAATATAACATTTGGCAGGATCCAGCAACCAGTACACTGCCTGAAATACAACAGGTATTCAATAAGTACTTGATAGCTTAACAATTTCACTCTATTTAAGCCGTGGTGGTATTTACCTCAGAAACCAAACCACAAAAGTAACAAAAGTATCTACTTTCAGATCCTTCACCATTTTTAGTTTTTCTTGTTGTCATTCGACAGATCTGCAGGAAAAATCTTTTTCAAAAGTACATCTATCTGTATTGCAAATCATCAGGGTCTTTGTCTTTTAATCATAAATCACCAAAAAAAAAAACACAGGATCGTTCTCTCCTCTGAGATGTTCCGGAGGATTAAGTCTGACCTATGCAAGAAGTTCTTTTTCCTGACGGGGTTGGCAGCTCAAAGTTCCGAGTCTCATCCATCTCAAATGCTGGAAAATGATGGTGTTTCCTCCCAGCTCTCCTGCTCTGTCTTGTCGATGTGGCGGGTCATTGTCCGCCACTATTCTGAATCCCTTGTTACAATATAAAAGTGAGCCTCACGGTGTAGAAGAATCTTCTCTGCCCTCAGCTGACAATGCAACTGAAAACAAAACTCACAAACTCTAAAGTCCTATGACATTATCTCTAAGATTAATGCCTTGAAGCTGAGGAGCTCTAACGTTGTCAGCCCTAAAATTCTATGTAGCTCAACATTTTGGAAACCTACTTGCTCCCTATATTACCACTGTATTCAGTTCAGTTCAGTCACTCAATCATGTCCGACTCTTTGCGACCCCATGAATTGCAGCACTCCCTGTCCATCACCATTTCCTGGAGTTCACCCAAACTCATGTCCATCGAGTCGGTGATGCCACCCAGCCATCTCATCCTCGGTCGTCCCCTTCTCCTCCTGCCCCCAATCCCTCCCAGCATCAGAGTCTTTTCCAATGAGTTAACACTTAGCATCAAGTGGCCAAAGTATTGGAGTTTCAGCTTTAACATCGGTCCTTCCAAAGAACACCCAGGGCTGATCTCCTTCAGAATGCACTGGTTGGATCTCCTTGCAGTCCAAGGGACTCTCAAGAGTCTTCTCCAACACCACAGTTCAAAAGCATCAATTCTTCGGCGCTCAGCCTTCTTCACAGTCCAACTCTCACATCCATACATGACCACAGGAAAAACCATAGCCTTGACTAGACGGACGTTAGTCGGCAAAGTAATGTCTCTGCTTTTGAAAATGCTATCTAGGTT
>SJYT01044712.1:61956-85763 GCA_006410635.1 Cephalophus harveyi | reverse complement strand
TGATCACTGAAGAAGGCTTTCTTATCTCTTCTTGCTATTCTTTGGAACTCTGCATTCAGGTGCTTATATCTTTCCTTTTCTCCTTTGCTTTTCACCTCTCTTCTTTTCACAGCTATTTGTAAGGCCTCCCCAGACAGCCATTTTGCTTTTTTGCATTTCTTTTCCATGGGGATGGTCTTGATCCCTGTCTCCTGTACAATGTCACGAACCTCATTCCATAGTTCATCAGGCACTCTATCTATCAGATCTAGGCCCTTAAATCTATTTCTCACTTCCACTGTATAATCATAAGGGATTTAAGTCATACCTCAATGGTCTAGCAGTTTTCCCTACTATCTTCAATTTAAGTCTGAATTTGGTAATAAGGTAATTGGTAATTGGTAATAAGGTAATTTGGTAATTGTGGTAATAAGCCACAGTCAGCTCCTGGTCTTGTTTTTGTTGACTGTATAGAGCTTCTCCATCTTTGGCTGCAAAGAATATAATCAATCTGATTTCGGTGTTGACCACCTGGTGATGTCCATGTCCATGTGTCCATGTGACCACCATGGTGATGTCTTGTGTTGTTGGAAGAGGGTGTTTGCTATGACCAGTGCATTTTCTTGGCAAAATTCTATTAGTCTTTGCCCTGCTTCATTCCGCATTCCAAGGCCAAATTTGCCTGTTACTCCAGGTGTTTCCTGACTTCTTACTTTTGCATTCCAGTCTCCTAGAATGAAAAGGACATCTTTTTTGGGTGTTAGTTCTAAAAGGTCTTGTAGGTCTTCATAGAACCATTCAACTTCAGCTTCTTCACTGTTACTGGTTGGGGCATAGACTTGGATTACCTTCACTTAGTAAGCACCCACTAAATACTTTATGAATGTTACCTGACATGGAATAAATATAAAAGATCAGATCCTTTCTGAAATCAAGTTTTTCACAAAGAAAATGGGCTGGGCAAGCTGAAATGGCAAGGGAGAAAAGACAGACTGATTCTGAGAAGGAATTTTAGAAGCAGAGGAAAAAATTCACCTCATAGAAGATGAAGTTAAGTATGTGGACTCTGAAAACAGCCTAGAATGGAACCCTGGCTTTGTTACTTCCTAGCTGTGTAAACATGGATATATCACTCACTTCTCTGAGCTTGCCTCCTCATCTATAAAATGGGGTGATAATTACTACTTCACAGAGTTGTTGTAAAAATTAAATATATGTAAAGTGCTTAGCACAGGACACGGATCATAGTAATTACTCAACATTAATGATGACGGTGGTGGTGGTGGTGATATCTAAATCAGCCCTGACATTGATTAAATTGGCAGAATCCATAGTATCTCACTCAACCTGTTGAGTCTAAATTTTTTTCAATATTTAGGCATTCCATATTGTCCCTTCTCACCAAGAATGGAATCTGCATAGGACCTAGAGCCTGAAGAACTGGGTTCTGGCTCTACCACTAACTAGCTGGGTCACCCTGTGCAAATCACCAACTTCCCAGAACTGAAAATCAGCTTGTCATCAGCTCTGTCCATCCCCAAGGCAGAAGGGGCAGGAAAAAGTATGCGAAAAGTAGAGAAACTGGCATAACACAGAGACACGGAGGCAGAGAGACAGGAAGGGAGATAAGCACGCTGCTCAAGGGGCTTCTCTGGTGGTCCAGTGGCCAAGACTCCAAGCCCCAAACCCTGGTTAGGGAACTAGATCTCACCCCCTGCAACTAACAGCATTCAAATGCTCCACAAGTCCCACATGCCACAAGGAAGACTGAGGATTCTGAGTGCCACAACCAAGACCTGACACAACCAAATAAATAAATATGTATTGCTTTAAAAATCACTCCACTCTATTCCAGAACACACACAACAATGTCTACACACCTTAAAGCTTCCCAAACTGTTCCAGAACACCACGAACTTGTCAGATGATACCAGTCCACACTCACAAGGGCAGGCACATGGGCTGATTTTATTCTCTTACTGCCCAGTGGCCAGCACAGTGGCCAGATCATACTATTATAGTGTGTGTTGAATACATGCTTGCTGAAATGGACGAATATATTTAGGGAAATCAGGGTTAATCAATGTCTAACTGGTTCCCTGTGTGCATTTCTCAGAAGCTCTTAAGACATGAATAGGCTCTGTGAATCATATAGAATACTTTCCAATCTTATTTGATCACAGAACCCATCTGGTTTCCCTTGAACCTGATTAACATCTCCCAGAGTTGTAGTATTCTACAGAACAGTTTGAGAAACATCTTAACACAATTTTTTTTTCTTTTGCCCATGCCATGCAGCTTGTAGGATTTTAGTTCCCTGATCAGGGACTGAACCCAGGTCCCAGCAGTGAAAGTATGGAGTCCTAACCACTAGATTGCCAAGGAATTCCCAAGCTTACATAATTTAAGTCATTTTAACCACCATGATATAAACATCTTACTCTTAATATATAAGATAATTAAAAGGCCAATTGTACTTTGACTCACATCTAGTACACGGTTGTTTCACACCAAATCCTGCACCTCTAAATCACCCATCACCAAGCAGGACCTCGATGTCTCCCATCTCCTAAGAAGCAGATGTCCTGCTGGTTTCTCTGCCTGCTCCCTGCACCCTCACAACCAGTTTGGCTCCACAAATTCTCCCACCTTTTCTTCCACCACCCCCCCTCTCTACATCCTTCAACTGCTTTAATTACAACTCTTCTTTTATAATCAACCTAACAGGTTTTTATCTTATAATCTGTACTATCATCCTATGCCTGAAAACTTCAAAGTACTTCTCCCTTTAATAATAAAGGCTTGTCCGTCTCTTGCATTCTCCACACTGGATCCTCTTTGGGGTTATTCCTTAATCTTAACTACATATCATCATGTCAAATTCTACCTGGTTCCCTCTTCCCATCCTACCATCTGTTTCCAAGAGCTCAAGGACATAGATGTCTTCACTTCCCCATGTCTTTGTTTGAGTTCTCTCTGCCTAGAAGAGCACCTGTTGAAATCTGGCCCATTTGTTAAGGTCCTGATCACAGGTAATCTCTTTTATGGAGTGTCCCTGATATACCACTCTGGTCACAATTAGCTACTCCCTTTAAGTACCTCAAGGCAACTGGACAACTTATCACAGATATATAAAGCTAGTTGTACATATGAATGCAGAGACGGCAGAGTTGGGAGAGAAAACCATGAACCAAGTGAGTCTAACAAGCAGGATGACCATGAGGACGGTGAAAAAAGGAGAAATCAGAAGGGTATTTGCATGAATGGCTTGAAGGCTAAAGGAGAAAGGCTTTTGCGGTCCCAGAAGGAACAAAGGGAGGCCAGGAGAAGGCTACAGAAGAGTGAGCTGCAGAGAAGGGAGTGTTCTCACTCTGTGAGGCGGCTGGGCTGTGGGAATACTGATTCACAATGGAACAATGCCCTCAGAGGGCCACCGGAAAGATGTGGGCAGGAAGCCAGTAGAAGGTTGGAAGCTCAGAATCACAGGGGAGTTGAGAGTACAGAAGAAGGCAGCTGATCAGGGAGCCAAGGAAACTAGGGCTAAGAGGTAACGCTCTGGCCTAAACTGGCTGAGATCCCAGAGAGTGTCAGGGGCCAGATGAGTTAAGCATTCAACAATCTTTGATCAACATTCAAACTTAGGTTGATGAGTAATTGTTCTAATGTCTACAAAGATCCGATTTCCCTAATGTTCCACTCCTGGCGCAATTGACATCTCCGTGTGTGGGCTGTGCCACAGGGGTAGTGGATTGAGGGGAGTACCAGGGAGGGGCTGGGTGTGGAATAAGGGAAGAAACAAGCTGAATATGTACAGGGCCTACAGGGTTCAAAGACCTCCAAGCACAGAGCAGACCACAGTAGGCACCCAGGCCCAAGAAGTAGTGAATACAACCAGCTGGCAGACCGAGAATGGCAACAGGAAATCCACGACAAAAATATCTTCTGAAAAGACTATTAGTTAGCCTTTTCAATTCCAAACAACTAGATTTGGACACACAACAAGAGCAAAAAGGAATGTATTAGCTCACATAACCAAGAAGTCCTGGAAGATTCAGGCACATCTGAATGCTGGGGTTCAAATGCTGCAATCTGTGCTCTCACCACCACTTGGTACTTCTCTCTGCACGTCAGCCTCATTCATTCCCTCCTCCTTCAAACAGCTGCCTCCATGTAGTGGAAAGATGGCCACCGGAAGTTCTAGGTTACATTACTCTGGCAACCTAAAAATCCCAGAGGGAAAAAAATGCCTCCTCTCTTAAACTGAACCAGAAAAAGAGGCTGAGTGAGTGAGTCTAGGTCATGTGCCCACCTCTGACCAATCAGCTGGCCAGGTAAGGAGGCACTTCTCAGATTGGCCAAAGCTGAGTCACATGACCATCCTTGGCATTGGTGTCAACCCCACCCAAACTACATGGACTGTGAATAGAAAGTTCCCCAAAGGAAGGAAGTCTGGGTAAAGACAGTGTAGTGACTTGTCAGTCAGGCCCCCAGATACCAAAAGAGAAGCCCAGTTTTGTCACTTAAACCATTAGAACTGCTTTGAAGTTAGAACTGGTTTTAAATTTCAGCTTTAACATTGACTAGCTGCATATGTATGTATGTTCAGCCGCTCAGCCATGTCTGACTCTGGGGCCCCAGGACTGTATCCCACCAGGCTCCTCTGTCCATGAGATTTTTCAAGCAAGAATAGTGGAGAAGGTTGCCATTTCCTCCTCCAGAGGATCTTCGACCCAGTGATTGAACCTGCATCTCCTGTGTCTTCTGCATTGCAGGCCAATTCTTTACCACTGAGCCACCTGTGTGACCTCAGGTAAATTACTTAATTTCTCAGTGCCTCAGTTTCCTGCTTATAAAACAGTACCTACTTTCTAGAGATGTTTGCAAAGATTAAATGAAATAGTGCACATAAACTGCTAAGCATAATGCTTGATAAATGCTTAATAAATGGTAGCTATTATCAGTAATAATAAAAATCATGACAATTATTATTCAGAACAAGGGCACCACGTGAAGGATGAGTTATGACTTGGTGAGAGAGAGAGTCAGGTCAGCAAACTTGGATAAATCAGCCTCAGGTCCAGATTCATTAAGGCAACTCAGGCTACAATACAGAGGCCCTGAATGAACTCTGAGATGACAATTCAATTCAGTGAATCTGTTCAGCACCTATAGTGATGAGTAAGACACATGGCTCCAAGGTAAATTACCATGAAAAATGACTATGGGTTTGTGACATGATTTCGGGGAGAGGAGAGGGTGACTGAAGCTGCTTTCTTACTTTTAGCCGTAGGCTGTGAACACTGGAAAAGTCCTGAGCATACAAGAGAAAAATGTCAGGCCCAACTGCTGGAATGCTAGGAAGGTATAAAAGGACTGCAACCACTGCCCCCTCCTCAAAATTGCCTTTGTATGAATTAGGAAATTATGTCTCTTCATTTAGACACTTCACTTCCATCCTCACAGTAAACACATCTACCAAATCGTCCACCTGAATGACATCCCAGAGTTTTGCAGTGAATAACCTGCACAACTCTACACCGTAGCCCTGGGTATAGGCAGGGAAGATGACATGGGGGCTGGAAGGGGTCAAGGAATAGGGTGGGGATAGAGAATCTGGAGTCCCAGGCCTTTGGAGACAGACAGTAACTTTTGCTATGGGGCTGCTCCATTTAATATGGTAGATACTCACCACAAATAGCAATTAAGCATTTGATATGTGGCTATTACAACTAAGGACTAATTTTTTAATTTCACTTTAATTAATTTTAATTTAAAATTTAAAACTAAGTGGTATAAAATATGTTTCCTAACTTTGTTGGGTAGGATACATTTTACTTTATTCACTGTACTGCATAAGATATTCTATTGAATTGCATTGCATTGTATTATACTGTATTGCTCATAGTAAGCTCCTGAGTTGTTTCTAGTATCATATTAATAACTTTTATATGATTATATGATAAAATATTTTTTATGTACTGTTACCCAAAATATACTATTAAAATTAATTTCACTTGTTGTGTTTTGCTTTTTTAATGTGGCAACTAGAAACTTCTAAATCACATGTCTGGCACACAGAATATTTCTTTTTTAAAATATGTATTTATTTATTTGGCTGCATGGGTCTTAGTTGAGCATGCAGGATCTTCAGTTGTGGCATGTGGGATCTACTTCCCTGACCAGGTATCAAACCCAGGCCCCTTGCATTGGGAGCATGGAGTCTTAGCCACTGGACCACCAGGGAAGTCCCAAAATATTTTTATTCATCAGTGCTGCTGTGAAGACATCTGAGGACCTAAAGTGCGAGGGGCTTGGAATGATACTCAGGGGAACTGGCTGCTTTTAGTTTTGTTTGAAGCAGACCTCTATGTTTTCTTCCAGGTTGTCCAACTCTGTTGACCAGGAAGGAAAATAACAGAGCGAGCGGGCAAGCAGGTAGCTCAGTATGTGTAGCTCAGGAGAGCTTGCAGAGTACACTGGAGTCAGACTGTATTGTTCTGAACTCTGGTTCTACCACGTAACCAAATTTCCCCGAGTCTCCTTCAGGCTCTTCATCTATAAAAATGCCAAAAATTATCTTGCCCACTTTATAGGGATTGTTGGGAGGGTTAAATGAGAAAATCCTGTGTAAAGAACTGAGCATGGAGTCTGGCACATCTTACATGCTCAGTTAACTATAAGGGGGCCACTGGAGCATTGTTTGGAAATAAAGAAGGTGCAAATGAAAGATCTTCCTGTACAACAGAGCTTGGGTTGCCATGGCTTAAGAGGGTACACCATGTCCACATGTCTCCTCAGCATTTATCTTTCTAGAGCAAAGAACTGGACAGAATTATTTACTCAATCCTCTATGCTGCCGATTAATATATTTGCTTTTTTCTAAGTCCATTATGTTTTTTAAGATACATTGATGAACAATCTTACATGCTTAAGGATCATGAAAACCGGTAAGGTAGCATTTCTGAATTATGTGTAACAACAGCTAAGATGTAGCTAGCTTTTTTGATCTAAATCCTACAGTGAATCAATGTCTTCAGTTAAGAATTGACAGTAATATCTGAATCTCATTCTTGAGTAAACTAGAACATCCATTTGTATGTACAGATGGAATCATTTTACCTAAATACTTTCTTTACTACTTCCCTGACATTTTGCATGAACTTGAGACCAGCAATTTGGCTTCTTATATTCCAAAAGGTTCAGGTTGACTGTAAACTTAGGAGTTTACACTGTGTACTCTCTCTTCTACATGTTTTACTTTAGAAATAGTAATAAATAAACTAACTTACTCACATTTGTAATCTGAGACATGTCCATCTATGCTTAACCTCTGTTCTTCCAGTCCCCTCCCTATTCCTGACTTCTAAAAATATTTCTCCCAGCCTCCCACTGATTAAATTTATTTAATAGCCTTTGTGTGGAGTCTTTTCACAGTTTATCCCTAGCTTCCATAACTATGCAATGTTCCTCAAGAACTCTAGGGAATTTGTCAAACATGATTCCTCCTCAGAAACGAGTAGACAATCCCAGCAAAAGGTTATATCTGCTTAAAAACTGTAAATTCCACTTTCCCAACACATACACTTCTGCAGAATTTGTTTTAAATTCCACTCGTTCCACAAGTTCAGTTTAATTCTCGCTCAGTAGTGTCCGACTCCTTGCAACCCCATGGACTGCAGCACGCCAGGCCTCCCTGTCAATCACCAACTCCTGGAGTTTACTCAGATTCATGTCCATTGAGTCAGTGATGCCATTGAACCATCTCATCCTCTGTTGTCCCCTTCTCCTCCCACCTTCAGTCTTTCCCAGCATCAGGGTCTTTTCAAATGAGTCAGTTCTTCCACAAAGACCAAGAAAAATTCCACAGACACATTAAATTTATCGTGTGATTCTCAACAAGGCATTATCCTCTATGAGGCTCACTTTTTTCATCTGTAAAATGGGCATAATATACATGTGTTAAGTTGCTTTTGTCATCTCTGACCCTTTGCGACCCTCTGGACTGTAGCCTGCCAGGCTCCTCTGTCCATGGGATTCTCTAGGCACGAATACTGGAGTAGGTTGCCATGCCCTCCTCTAGGGGAATTTTTCCAACCCAGGGATTGAACCCATGTCTCTTATATCTTCTGCATTAGCAGGTAGGTTCTTTATCACTGGTGCCACCTGGGAAACCCATAACTTAGATGTCCTTTGCTAAATAGAGCAGGCCATCTCATTACTCATGAATGTATATAAAACACTCTGGGAAAAGCTCAAAGTCTTTTATAAGCATTAGGCTATGAATCTTTCTGAAGTGGACTGTTAATTAGGTGTCATTATGCTTTGTTTAATAGATGGAAGACCCGAGGCTTGGGAACACAATACTACATAATGGCTAACTTAGAAATCTAGCCTAGGCTTTAAACATCAGACTGAGAGATTGGGGGGTATGGGGGTAGGGATTTGAATAGAAATTCATTCTGCTCCTGTTCTTTATCAAGAAACTGCCTTACTATAAAATTCTCTCCTGTTACTGGTTGCCCTGCCCCTCCTACTTCCTCATGCAGTCCAGTAATGGGGAAATGGGTGGGAGAGTCATAATTTTCTACTGAACATATAATGCCTTCCCCACTTCCATGAACCTTAGACCAGGTACTAAAGACAAATTTAGTTTCACAGATCTCATTACAACCCCTCCACATTTTGTTACTGATCCCTGGAAACTTTTCCTATCAGATATCCAACAAAATAAAAAGAGGCTGTAGACATTTATCAACAAGAACAAAGTCTCTGCAAATAAACCTGTCAGGCTACTCCAGCTTTACTATCTGACCTACAACTGGGTACATGGCATGGCCTCAAGAACTCCCGATAAACCTTATGTCTTCACCAAAAGAGATACCGTGGATCCAAAAGGTCAAAAAAGAGGTAATGGAAACTTTACATAGCCAGTGAGCTTTTATAAATTATTATTATGTACCTGCTGACAATGATTAATGGAAACTAGAAATCCTTTAATCCCAGAATGGTATTTTGAAAAATATTTCCTGAGAAAACAATTCCCAAACGGGAAAAAGATAAAGCAACACTATTTACTTAAAGACAAACAAACAAAAAATATGTCCAACAATTGGGGAGTGGTTCAAAAATATCATTGCATATTAACAAGACAGACTGTCACCAGGCTATTAAAAATGATGATTATTCCTATAAGACGATGCCTATTTTGAACACTGTTACCCAAAGAACAGCATGTCTAAGTATAATCTTATAAAGTATATATATATATATATACACACACACACGTGTGTGTGTTAATATATCTATATATGTGTTATATATGTAAAGATTATAGAATTTAGAGCTACATAAATGGTTGCACACAATGCTCCTGCAGTTAATTATTTTCTAGAAAGTTGCTAAAAATTTGTAGAAAGTCAAATGATGATAAAGATGATGGAGAGGGGAGTTTACCAAGATTCTCTCTGGAACAGTATGGGGGTTATTTTAATACTCTTTTTTGCAAGCGTCAGTACTGTCCACAATTTTTTAACAATGAATATATAAAATTCTATAAAATGACTTCTTTTTAATGATGGCAGGGAGAGTCCAGAAAGCACACTGAGAGCTGGGTAATGCTAGTGGCAGGCAGAGTTCCATCCTTGGTCTGGGGAGGAAAGCGGGATGTGTCACCAGCCGAGCCTCAAAAACCTTCAGCTATGATTCCAGAATCTATGAACAAGAATTCTTTAATGCACTGCTTCTGTAACTGGCTTAAATTTGTGAAAAATAAGCTGAATATCACTTTAAAAAAGTAAAAAGCATTCATACCTAAAACTTACATATCTAACAGCACTCAAAACTCAGTTAAATTGTTTTCTTTTTCTCTGCATGCTTAAAGAATCAAGCATTTTTATTACTCAAGGCAGGAAAATAAAATAGAAAGCCAACTGCCTTCTGTGAAACAAAAATAATCCCAATGGTAAAAACTAACTCTACTGCATGCTTAAATTGTTATTTGCAGAATAATAAACACTGAAATCACTACTATGTAGGAAAAAAAGACACAATTTAACTTTGGGGTTCACTTCAGTTCAGTCACTCAGTCGTGTACAACTCTTTGCGACCCCATGAATTACAGCACTTTCTGAATGTTGAGGTTTAAGCCAACTTTTTCACTCTCCTCTTTCACTTTCATCAAGAAGCTTTTTAGTTCCTCTTCACTATACTTGGGAATACTTAAATTGAATACTGTACGGCTTCAGTCTATTCAGCCAAAGAGAAGTGAAAGTATAACCAAGAATTAGTGAATATACAATACTGTTTGTTAATCAGCTATACCCTGATACAAAATAAAAAGTTTAAAAAAATAAAAACATAATAGATTAAAAAAGAATTTAGTGAATACAGACTATTGGCTACAACGTGGATAATTATGACTGTGTGTGTGTGTGTTTTAACTGTCAAGTGTTGACAATTATCTGGAAAATTCATCTGATACAATGATCTAGTATTCATTAGACATGCATTCTTAACCTGGGAGAGTTCACATTTCAGCTAAGAAGACAAAAAGAAGAACTTATATGAATTACTCAGCACATTAAAGAAAAGGTATGCTACTTGGAAAAAGATGTTGCAATGTCTTCAAAGGTTCTATTTAAAAAAAGGGAAGGATATCTGTGGAAATACAGAGGGAAGAATGAGCACCGAAGGTATTCCCCTTGGCCAAGCTTTTGTTCACAATCGTACCTAGTGAGTTCCAGCTGAGTGTTTCCTAACCATCCTATCCTTTGCTGTCATCCTTCAGAATGACTGCTATATCTGCTCCACTGTAGCAACTGGCAGCACTGGTTTTTCTGGATTCCCAATGCATAGCCACCATCATGAGGGTATAGAGCTTTGCTTTTTCTACACAGATAAGGTGGTGTGTGATCAACACTCTTCCAACTTCAGTGGAAGCTAACTCTTGCATCACTCTTCTATGTGTAGCCAGAAAATCATGTTGGTGTTGTCAAGCTACTGAGATAGAAAGCGGTAAGATCACACTGCATTAAGGGAGCCTGAAGAATGTCTCAGCTGGTTAAACAGGGTTGGAAAAGTTGTGATCATCTGTGAGGAGCAGGATAAGTCCATCATCCCTGCTCATCCAAGCCAGAAACAGGAACTTGGTGCCCATTCCAAGAAAAGGCGTGAACGTTGAAATGGGAAGAGAGGATGTTGCTGTTGGTAAGGCAACTATGTGATAAATGCCTCCAGAAGGACATATGATAATTTCCACTGGAAACCACATGATCACCAATGACACCAGGCCCACCTTCCAGCTTAAAACATTAGACTTATAGAGGCTGAGCTTCACTGAAAGGTGTAACACTCAGAAGACAAGGTGACATAATGAGTCCTCCTAGACAAAGCCAATTTGAGAAGCAGGAACCAGGGCTCTATGACCAGTAAGCTATACTCTACTCAAGCTAGGGCTGGAGAGGGGTTTTGCTTCCTATGACCACTGGAATCGGAATAAGGGGCCTAAATTGGGCTGGGTGAGAAAATACACCCAGGGTGGTTAGAAAATGTTTATTGGGACTTCCCTGGTGGTCCAGTGGTTAGGACTTCATGCTTCCAATGCAGGGGGCTCAGGTTTGATCCCTGGCCAGAGAACTAGGATCCCACTTGCCATATGGTACACCCAAAAAGTAAAAAAATTAAATTAAATTAAAAAGAAAAGAAAATGCTTAGTCTGGGTAAAGGTAGGAAAAATGGCAGCACACTGCTGTGGCTAAACCACACTAGTCCCTTGGCAGGGGTGGTTAAGAAAGCTATACTTCAGGCACTAAGGAGAGAGTAAACAAACCTTCTGCTTTCTCTCCCGCCTGAGAGTCCAATAAAATTACAATTGAGGGACAAACCCACAAGGATGGAGAGAATGAGAAAAGAGACAATAGTAAAAATACTCTGGTGGGGTGAAGGGAAGCCAAGATCCACTCTGATTTATACCACGGAATCTGAAAATGCTAAATTGTTGTTGTTCAGTCTCTCAGTCGTCCGACTCTTTGCGACCCCATGGACTGCAGCATGCCAAGCTTCCCTGTCCTTTACTATCTGCTAGAGTTTGCTCAAACTCATGTCCACTGAGTCGGTGATCCTGTCCGTCCTCTGTCGTCCCCTTCTCCTCCTGCCCTCAATCTTTCCCAGCATCAGGGTCTTTTCCAGAAACTTGGCTCTTCGGATCAGGTGGCCAAATATTGGAGCTTCAGCATCAGTCCTTCCAGTGAATATCCAGAGTTGATTTCCTTTAGGATTGGCTGGTTTCATCTCCTTGCAATCTAAATAAGTCAAGACAATGGCACCCTCTGTAGGGGGAGGGGTGATCGAAAATGAAAACTGAAAGCCTCCTAAGGAAAGAATTAGGTCTCCCAGGTCTCAGCCAGTCTGAGCAGTTAAATGATTGCCCCTTCTCCACCCCAGCAAAAAAACACCTGGAGTTTCTTCCCTGCCTCTTCCCCCAGGGGAGTTACATGAATATGTAACTACCTGCAAAGAGGGCAGAAAAGAGAAGGTCTCTGTATTGGAGTTTGTCAGCCACAGCTCAGGTGTTCTAATACCATGGAGAGGTGACATGAACACGCAGATGCTGAGACAATCAGCCTCTTCTCTTCTCCACCTAGCTCCCAGATCCCTGACAGCCAGGATCTTCCCATCAGCCAGGAAAAATACTGCAAGAGCTTTTTCTGAGCACCCTCACCAGCCGAAGAGGTACTAACATCAGAGTCTCCCCAAATCACCCAATAGTGAATTTCCCAATCAACAAACCCACTACATCTTTAGCTTTTTAATGCCCCACTTAGATATGAGTAGACAACATTAGAAATGTCAGAAATACAAGGAAAGTCTCTAACACAAAAGGTAAAGACCTAAACAAACAGACAATAGCAACCTGGGGAAACTGACTCTGTGCAGGAAGGAAAAAGCTTTAAAAGAAAAGAAAACAAAACAAAATAAAACTCCTCAGAAAGATAAGACACTGAAACCATAAAACAAAATCAAGAAAGAAAGAAATACAAAAGCCACACACAAATACATATGTATATATATTCAGGGAACAAAAAGCTTTTAATTTTAAATATTTAAAATATGATTGATTACACTCATGAAAAACTCAGTGGAAGGAGTTCATGATAATATTGAGAAAATCTCCCCCAAAATAGAAACAAGAAATAAAAAGACAGATAAGAGTAAAGAAAAGCTAAGAAAATATCTAGTATCCAGCCCAAAATATCTAGTATCTGAACAATAATTTTCTGAAACTGACATCATAGAGAAAAAGTAATGGTCAATAAGGTAACTCAAGAAAAGTTCCCAAACTGAAAGACACAGATTTCTAGACTGGAAGAACCCAGAACAATGGATGAAAACAGACCCATATCATAGCACACATGAAAATTTCCGGATTATGGAGGCCAAGAGAAAATTCTATAAACTTCCAGAAAGGAATTCTATAAACTTCCTTCCACAAACAGCAGGTGTGTAGAAAGGTTAAAGACAAAATTAAGGTGTCAGAAAAATTTTACAATTGTTAATTGTTAAGATTTCTTAACAATTAAGGAATCTGAATTTCTCAACAGCAACACCACAATCCAGAAGGGGTTCAAATCCAGAATGCCTTCAAATCTTCCATCCTATATCTCTGCAGTCAGATAAACAATCAATTGACAGTGGTAAACATATTTTCAGCATTTGCTATAAAATGAATAGACAAAACACAAATCAATAAACTAAACAGAAAAAAATATACATCCTATGCAGCCTTCAGCAGGAAACTTATTGAGGATGGACTATACCAAAACAAAGGAGTCTACAAAGATGAGAAAGGCATGTGCCACAGGAAACAGGAGAACTGACACAGGAGAGAAATGATGGGGATTCCCAGGACGATGACAAAAAGAGGTCCTCAGGGTGACATCTGTGCCCATATGTAGAAGGCAGCCAGTCCAGACTAGAGCAAGCCAGGAGGCTCAGGGACACCTTCTTCAAGAAAAACGCAATTAACAGAATACCTGACGCTTCCAAGGGAAGAATCTGAAAACTATTCAAAAGCTTTGGGTAAAACTAATGATGAATACATAAAAAGCTAAGTCAGTGAACAAACAAAGCAATTACTGACTCCGAAGAAAAGAAGTTGTACTTGGCTTGGCTACGAATATTGATCTAATTGCTGTTTAACTATTGCAAGGATAGGAAACTAAGGAAGCTGTGGTTAGATGGGAGGTCAGAGGGAAAAAGAGAACCAAGTCATCATCTTCCACAGCGGGAAGTGAACAGACAAACCTTCAGACTGAAAAATACAACTACAAGTATCGCCTACAAGGAATAAATATCAATATAACCAGCTCAGGGAATCACAAGTGCTTATTTCTGGAGAGGGAAAAATGTAACTTGGATTAAAAGTTTAAAACTAAAACTGAAAAGAAAGAGAAGAATATAACAAAACAAAAAGCATAGTGGCTTCTGTGCCCTTTTATTATTTGCTTTTGCTCTGCTTCCCTAATTTGTTTGGGAAAATTCCAGCCTTGTTTCACCTAAACAAAAGAAAATATCATTTTCTACATCTAGACCATGCAGCTGTGGTCATCTGAGCTCTGAACAGTCAGACTTAGTGGGAAAGTTAATAGTTATAATCCAAACCAAGAAGGACTGGCTGAGCCAGAGCAGAGATGCAAAGGCAAGCCTGGGTGGAGGCATGCTTGTAGGTGAAGACAACTGCTATGCCTTTCTCCTCTGGGGTTCTTTTCAACAAAGCTGGTCTCGTGGCATAATCTCCTGGGACAGGATAACTTTAGAACTGCCAGGGACCATGGACCAATTGCACTCCTTTCTAGAAGACTCCAGTTAATCCAACCAAGGCAGCTAGCCTTCACATCGATTGATCTGGGTTCAACGTCAGTTGCTCCACTTTGCCTGAGTACACTGGAAAAAGAACACAATAAGGGCTCTGAAATGGGCAGCCCCATCATCAATAGCATCTATGCACCAAGCTGGGAATCAACAGCCCTGTCAACGACATGGACTATCCCTGCCCTGAACAAGAAAATGATTCTCTCCAGGGGTGGAATCCCAGGGAGCAGTGGAGTGGAGTGGAAGCCAAGGAGCTGGAAGAGCTGGGGTGGGGAAGGGAGGCACCAACCAGGTCAACCTGGAGGAACCTGTAGGCAGAGATATGCCTGGAGCGCAAGGCTCAGGCTGCCAGCGCTCTGTACACACAGAGGAAGGTCTCTACCAGCAATTCTTCCCCAAGCAAAAACTGGCCAGACACAGCCACAATGCCACCAGCCATCCTGTCCAGGGTCAACTTAGGAAGCAAAGATCGCCTTTTTCTTGAGATTCACTATGATTTGATAAAACATAGACTCTGCCCTTGAGTGACTAGCTGCTGACAAAATATGATGACTATTTTGATACACAATAAGCAAGGAACAGGTTGACAGTGCTAGAGCATATATTAATTTTTTTTTTTTTCTATTTGGGAAGATGTGAAAATTCTAGTTCAAGAACCTGTGTGTGGCAAACTAGAGGTTTGCCAATCAAGCAACACTGATTCCCATGTGTTTGCAACGCTTGCCCTATACAGTTCTACAAACCAAAATGTACACACCCTCTGGGAAGAATCAAGATCATTAACATAAATGCAATAAGCGTCTAGAACTAACAAAAGAATATACTGATCAGATTAACTGGAGTGTTGGGAAAGTATGGTTTTTCCCTAAACAATGAAAATGTACCTAAACCAAAAAAAAAAAAAAAAAAATTCAAATACTTAAGGAGACTGTTATACACATTTTCTGTTCTCCATATAAATCATGACACTCCATGCAATTCTCAGCAACTAAGCTACCAGTATCACAAACCAACCTGTTAAATCCTAAACTTACTTGGGAAACAAACTGGTTTGTTGGAGTGTTTCCTCCTTTCTGGCTCTTTACGGAAGAATTATCTAGGAAAAAAAAGTGAATTCTCAGAATTTCCTAAGAGGAAAAAAATGGGCATTCACTGGAAAAACACAGGGCTATATGCTCAGAACACTTAACTATTTTGGATAAGCTTCAAACCCACTTAGCCACCAGTCATCCTGTTGTTCTAACTTAACACTGAGACCTACCCTTCTAATCAAGTCTTCCAGTTTCCAAAGAATGGCAACAGATGAGACTGATACACAGCAACTTGTTCTTCTTCCATGGAGGAAAAAAAACAAAAACAAAATCAAACCAAAAGGAAATTTAGGATCCGAAGGAAAGCGCACACCCCCGAGTCAAGGCCCTGGTTTTCCCAACACATGTATTCACCGACTCCCTGCTATCAAGATTCAAACACAGTTTCCCAGATTTAAAAATGTGAGGCTGGTGGGGAGAGGCACTCAGACACATGCAACCGTGGAAAGTCTGTCGATTCTGCCAACTCTCGCATCAAGACTTCGCTGCTGCCCAAGAAGAGAGGAGGAATGAAGTTCGCGGCGCGGCTGGGAAGTGAACCCAACGCTGAATTTGCTGCAGGGCGGCCTCTGTCCCGAGACTCGAAAGGAGAAGGGCGGGCGCTCCTCGGGAGAAGCCAGCGCCGGAGCCCGGGGGACGGAGAGGCGGCGGTCGCCGGAAGGCGCGGCTACGCCGGGACGCGCACCTGTCCCTCCGTAGCCCGCAGGGGACGGGGGTCCTCACCTGGGGCGGCGCGCTCGGGTTCACGGCCGCGCGGGGTAGAGAAAATCCTTCCTGGTTCCACGAGAGTCAGCCTCTGGGCTGCTGGAACCCTCCTCTCGCCGCACACATCCCCACCCACCCTTCCCCGCCCCGAGTGGCGCAGGCCCGGGGCCGCCCTCGCCGGCCCGCAGCGCTCTTACCTGGCTGCAGCGCACCGGCTTGGCGGAGCCCGGGACTCTGAAGTCCGCCCGAGCCGCGGAGCCCTGTGCCTGGAGCCCCGCCCCGTCCCCGGCTCTCCCCGCCCCGGCCGGCCCGGCGACCGCCCGGCCCGCGAGGGCTCCGCCTCCAGCTGCCGGAGGCCGGCGGCGACCTGTTCCCACTGCTCTGCTGCGGTTCTGAGACTGAAGGTGGGAATGGGTCGCTTACGCGTTCCGACTCCCCGGACCCAGCGGGAGTTTCGGGGAAGTCGCGGGAACGTCCCTGGTGTTTCCTGGACGCAGGAACCTCCTCCTTCCTGCCCCCGTAACCGCCCCGCGAGGACACGGAGACCCCTGGCCCGGGAGAGCCCCGAGCAGTGCCACCTGTGGGTGACCGGGGACTCGATCGGAACTAGGGACCGCACCTCCCCTTCCGCTAAATGGTGGCGAGCCAGGTGGTAACGCAGTGAGGTGGAGCGAAGCAGCCAGTTTTACCAAAAGAATAAGTCTTTTTCTGTCCAACCTGAAGCAGCAGAGCGCATCTGATACACTTACAGGTCACGTGGTGTGTGTGTGTGTGTGTGTTCTCGCTCAGCGGCTCAGCCCTTTCTGACTCTGCGACCCCATGGAACTATCATAACAGGTCACGTGGTGTGTGTGTGTGTGTGTGTGTGTGTGTGTGTGTGTGTGTGTGTTCCCGCTCAGTCTCAGCCCTCTCGGACTCTCTGCGACCCCATGGAACTATCATAACCTTGTTAATCGACATTACTCCAGCATTAAAAAAAAAAAAAGTCCACCCTGAAAGGCAAAGAGAATTTAAAGAACCTACCTAATGTCACCCAACAACAAACTGAAAGGCTGGAATTCAAATCCCTGCAGTCTGCCTCCTGATTTTGAACGCTAAACCACAGCTCTCCTGGCTCACCAAATTTGTGTGTCCACCATGCGTCTGCCTGGAATGCAGGAGACAGGGTTTGATCCCTGGGTCGGGAAGATCCCCTGAAGAAGGAAATGGCAATCCACTCCAGGACTCTTGCCTGGAGAATCCCATGGACGGAGGAGCCTGCTAGGCTACAGTCCATGGGGTCGCAAAGAGTCGGACCCGACTGAGCGACTTCACTTCACTTCACTTCATGTCTCATGAGGAGAAGGAAATGGCAATCCACTCCATTATTCTTGCCTGGAGAATCCCATGGACAGAGGAGCCTGGCGGGCTATATATGTCTAATGAGCTGTTAGAGCCCAGAGAAATACAAGGACTCTGCCCTCCAGAAGCTTTTAGTATAATGGGGCGAAAGGGACAGTCAGTCATCTATAAGCAATTGAAAAAGGAAGGCATTGCACGTGCAAGAAGCGTCCTGCCTAAAATACAGTAGGGTGATGGAATTGAGAGTGTGGGGAGGGGAAGATCACAGATCTAGTTGTCCCCAAGGCTTCTAGAAGGAGGTGACAGTGGAGCTGGGAGCTGAATGATCAGCCAGGTAGTCAGCCTGAAGATGAAGCAAAGGGAAAGTCACGTTCATTAATCCTTGTTCTAACTAGTGCTTGTTAGAGACCTAAAAGCATGCCTTCCTATATATTATCTCTCTTTTGCTCATACAGTAACCCTGAGAAGTCTGACAAGATTCCATTTTACAGAAGAAAAAAAAAATCTAATGATTAATGATTTGCCTAAGAGGAAGGCGCGATGGGAAGAGGGCACAGATTTGAACCAAGGCTTTCTGATTCCAAAACCTCTTTCACTCAGGTGAGGGCCTTGAGTATGATGTCTCAGAATGAATCTAGTAAAATTTCTCTTTGGTGATCTTGCCTCTTCGCAGCCCCAGTCTCTTCTCTGCTGCCTGTTGACTGATTAAAGAATTTTCCCCAGGGCAGGTGTTCTTTGAGGGAGCAGAGGTCAGGAAACTTCTGAAAGTATGCAAAATGTATACTTTTGTGTATGTTTGTGGTGATATGATATGTCTGCCTCTCTTTCCATCATGTACTGAAAGTACATGTAAAAAGTACAATGGTTGCTTCTTTGAAACTAAATACACGGGAGGAAAGAGTTTTATGTTGGACACAAAATCAAAAATTATACTCCTGGGGATAGCTGGGAAATTAATCATTCGAAAGAAGGAAAAAGCATCATGTACAAAGTATGTGCATAAGATCATCAGTTCAGTTCAGTTGCTCAGTCGTGTCAGACTCTTTGTGACCCTATAAACCGTAGCACGCAAGGCCTCCCTGTCCATCACCAACACCCAGAGTCCACCCAAACTGATGTCCATTGAGTCATCCAACCATCTCATCCTCTGTCGTCCCCTTCTCCTCCTGCCCTCAATCTTCCCCAGCATCAGGGTCTTTTCAAATGAGTAATTCTTCGCATGAGGTGGCCAAAGCATTGGAGTTTCAGCTTCAACATCAGTCTTCCCAATGAACACCAGGACTGATCTCCTTTAGGATGGACTGGTTGGATCTCCCTGCGGTCCAAGGGACTCTCAAGAGTCTTCTGAGGAAAAAAAACAAAAACAAAATCAAACCAAAAGGAAATTTAGGATCCGAAGGAAAGCGCACACCCCCGAGTCAAGGCCCTGGTTTTCCCAACACATGTATTCACCGACTCCCTGCTATCAAGATTCAAACACAGTTTCCCAGATTTAAAAATGTGAGGCTGGTGGGGAGAGGCACTCAGACACATGCAACCGTGGAAAGTCTGTCGATTCTGCCAACTCTCGCATCAAGACTTCGCTGCTGCCCAAGAAGAGAGGAGGAATGAAGTTCGCGGCGCGGCTGGGAAGTGAACCCAACGCTGAATTTGCTGCAGGGCGGCCTCTGTCCCGAGACTCGAAAGGAGAAGGGCGGGCGCTCCTCGGGAGAAGCCAGCGCCGGAGCCCGGGGGACGGAGAGGCGGCGGTCGCCGGAAGGCGCGGCTACGCCGGGACGCGCACCTGTCCCTCCGTAGCCCGCAGGGGACGGGGGTCCTCACCTGGGGCGGCGCGCTCGGGTTCACGGCCGCGCGGGGTAGAGAAAATCCTTCCTGGTTCCACGAGAGTCAGCCTCTGGGCTGCTGGAACCCTCCTCTCGCCGCACACATCCCCACCCACCCTTCCCCGCCCCGAGTGGCGCAGGCCCGGGGCCGCCCTCGCCGGCCCGCAGCGCTCTTACCTGGCTGCAGCGCACCGGCTTGGCGGAGCCCGGGACTCTGAAGTCCGCCCGAGCCGCGGAGCCCTGTGCCTGGAGCCCCGCCCCGTCCCCGGCTCTCCCCGCCCCGGCCGGCCCGGCGACCGCCCGGCCCGCGAGGGCTCCGCCTCCAGCTGCCGGAGGCCGGCGGCGACCTGCTCCCACTGCTCTGCTGCGGTTCTGAGACTGAAGGTGGGAATGGGTCGCTTACGCGTTCCGACTCCCCGGACCCAGCGGGAGTTTCGGGGAAGTCGCGGGAACGTCCCTGGTGTTTCCTGGACGCAGGAACCTCCTCCTTCCTGCCCCCGTAACCGCCCCGCGAGGACACGGAGACCCCTGGCCCGGGAGAGCCCCGAGCAGTGCCACCTGTGGGTGACCGGGGACTCGATCGGAACTAGGGACCGCACCTCCCCTTCCGCTAAATGGTGGCGAGCCAGGTGGTAACGCAGTGAGGTGGAGCGAAGCAGCCAGTTTTACCAAAAGAATAAGTCTTTTTCTGTCCAACCTGAAGCAGCAGAGCGCATCTGATACACTTACAGGTCACGTGGTGTGTGTGTGTGTGTGTTCTCGCTCAGCGGCTCAGCCCTTTCTGACTCTGCGACCCCATGGAACTATCATAATAGGTCACGTGGTGTGTGTGTTCTCGCTCAGTCTCAGCCCTTTCTGACTGAAGCAGCAGAGCACATCTGATACACTTACAGGTCACGTGGTGTGTGTGTATGTGTGTTTGTGCTCTCGCTCAGTCTCAGCCCTTTCTCTCTGCGACCCCATGGAACTATCATAACAGGTCACGTGGTGTGTGTGTGTGTGTTCTCGCTCAGCGGCTCAGCCCTTTCTGACTCTGCGACCCCATGGAACTATCATAACAGGTCACGTGGGGTGTGTGTGTGTGTGTGTGTGTGTGTGTGTGTGTGTGTGTGTTACCAAAAGAATAAGTCTTTTTCTGTCCAACCTGAAGCAGCAGAGCGCATCTGATACACTTACAGGTCACGTGGTGTGTGTGTGTGTGTGTTCTCGCTCAGCGGCTCAGCCCTTTCTGACTCTGCGACCCCATGGAACTATCATAATAGGTCACGTGGTGTGTGTGTTCTCGCTCAGTCTCAGCCCTTTCTGACTGAAGCAGCAGAGCACATCTGATACACTTACAGGTCACGTGGTGTGTGTGTATGTGTGTTTGTGCTCTCGCTCAGTCTCAGCCCTTTCTCTCTGCGACCCCATGGAACTATCATAACAGGTCACGTGGTGTGTGTGTGTGTGTTCTCGCTCAGCGGCTCAGCCCTTTCTGACTCTGCGACCCCATGGAACTATCATAACCTTGTTAATCGACGTTACTCCAGCATTAAAAAAAAAAAAAAACAGCCCACCCTGAAAGGCAAAGAGAATTTAAAGAACCTACCTAATGTCACCCAACAACAAACTGAAAGGCTGGAATTCAAATCCCTGCAGTCTGCCTCCTGATTTTGAACGCTAAACCACAGCTCTCCTGGCTCACCAAATTTGAGTGTCCACCATGCGTCTGCCTGGAATGCAGGAGACCGGGTTTGATCCCTGGGTCGGGAAGATCCCCTGAAGAAGGAAATGGCAATCCACTCCAGTACTCTTGCCTGGAGAATCCTATGGACGGAGGAGCCTGCTAGGCTACAGTCCATGGGGTCGCAAAGAGTCGGACACGACTGAGCGACTTCACTTCACTTCACTTCACTTCATGTCCCATGAGGAGAAGGAAATGGCAATCCACTCCATTATTCTTGCCTGGAGAATCCCATGGACAGAGGAGCCTGGCGGGCTATATATGTCTCATGAGCTGTTAGAGCCCAGAGAAATACAAGGACACTGCCCTCCAGAAGCTTTTAGTATAATGGGGCGAAAGGGACAGTCAGTCATCTATAAGCAAGTGAAAAAGGAAGGCATTGCACGTGCAAGAAGCGTCCTGACTGAAATACAGTAGGGTGATGGAATTGAGAGTGTGGGGAGGGGAAGACCACAGATCTAGTTGTCCCCAAGGCTTCTAGAAGGAGGTGACAGTGGAGCTGGGAGCTGAATGATCAGGCAGGTAGTCAGCCTGAAGATGAAGCAAAGGGAAAGTCCCATTCATTAATCCTCGTTCTAACTAGTGCTTGTTGGAGACTTAAAAGCATGCCTTCCTATATATTATCTCTCTTTTGCTCATACAGTAACCCTGAGAAGTTATACAAGATTCCATTTTACAGGGAAAAAAAAAAATTCTAATGATTAATGATTTGCCTAAGAGGAAGGGGCTATGGGAAGAGGGCACAGATTTGAACCAAGGCTTTCTGATTCCAAAACCTCTTTCAGGTGAGGGCCTTGAGTATGATGTCTCAGAATGAATTTAGTAAAATTTCTCTTTGGTGATCTTGCCTCTTCGCAGCCCCAGTCTCTTCTCTGCTGCCTGTTGACTGGTTAAAGAATTTCCCCCAGGGCAGGTGTTCTTTGAGGGAGCAGAGGTCAGGAAACTTCTGAAAGTATGCAAAATGTATACTTTTGTGTATGTGCAAATTATAATTATGTAATTATGGTAATAAAGTTGGCTTTCTCCCAAGAAAAGATGCTCACATATATATGTATAAGGGAGAGAACTTAGAATTTTCATCGAATTGCTCCCAAAAAAGGTAAAAGTTACTGTCTTAAGAGTTTAACAGATACTTCTGGTGATTAAAAGAACTGATTTTCAGCTCTCTTTCCCTGGAGGGAGGCAAGTCTGGTGATTCCTGTTTTTGACTTGGTGGAAATGAGGCTCTTAAAGTTTATGAAGATTGATGGAAAGGAAAGCAAATCCCGATCCTCACATAACACCTTCATAAACTGGTTCCCTTCTTAGAAGAGAAGGTCTGTATTGTCACTCTCTGTTCTCAAGAAAACCATAGACTGATCTGTAAACAAAACATCTAGGTAAATATAACTCTATTGGTGATAATTAGTTTCCATAACATTATACCATTTCCTGAAGAAAGCATTGTTTATATTACCAGTCAACAAGCATAAGTAGGTGATTAACACATGTATATCATCTCCAAAGCCAGTAGAGAGTACTGGCACTGGTTTTCAGCAGTGTTTTTAGAGACAGTGTCAGAAAGAGAGCTTCAGCTACATTAATGAAAAGGTGTAAAACTGAACTCAGGACGTGGTAGACTTAAAAAATTTAACCTGTACTATTTCTTATGTGAAATGGGCAGTAGCTTTAATAGAAAACAGCATACATATTATGTATGGCTGAATCCCTTCGCTGCTCACCCGAAACTATCACAACATTGGTTGTTAATCAGCTATACCCCAATAGAAAAATTTTTTTTAATGTAAAGAAAGATCTAGCTGCAGTTTATGTCAGTGTTCTGCCTATGTTTTCCTCTAACAGCGTTATAACACCCAGCCTTAGATTTAGGTTTTTAATCCATTTTTGAGTTTCTCTTTGTGTATGGTGTTAGGGAGTGTTCTAATTTCATTTTTTTATTAATATATGAAACTCTGAAATGGCATATATGGAAAAAATCTAAAAGAGAGTGGAGATATATATATATATATATATATATATATGTATAACTGATTCATTTTGCTGTATACCTGAAACTAACACAACATTGTAAATCAACTATACTCCAATAAAAAAATTTTTTTAAGAAAAGAAAATAGTATACAAGGTTAGGCTTATGTAACTCAAACTTTTAGGTTGGGCCTCTTCAAAAGAAGGAATCTGATGATGGACCTGAAAAGATTTCTTCCTCTTCCTCCAAGGAGAAGATGCAAACATTCTTACTGCCCTATTTATTTTAATAAAGTTGAAATACAGAAA
>SJYT01044712.1:37826-60553 GCA_006410635.1 Cephalophus harveyi | reverse complement strand
CTATTTGGAACCAGTTTGTTGTTCCATGTCCCGTTCTAACTGTTGCTTCCTGACCTGCATACAGATTTCTCAAGAGGCAGGTCAGGTGGTCTGGTATTCCCATCTCTTTCAGAATTTTCCACACTTTATTGATCGTCACTCATAATAATAAAGAATGTTATTCATCACTCATAGTAATAAATTTATATGATAATCAGTCATAATAATAAAATAAATGCCCAGTAACAGGGAGATTTTTAAGCAAAATCAATAGTATGGCATGTCAGGGTATCATTAAAAACAGTAGGTTAATTAAATAAGTGTGGAGGAAACCTTATGAAAATTAAATTTAAAAAGTGTAACACCATCCTTAACATATCCTGTGTGTGTGTGCATGCACGTGTGTGTGCACACATGCTCACATGCTCAGTCATGTCTGACTCTTTGCAACCCCGTGGACTGTAGTCTGCCAGGCTCCTCTGTCCATGGAATTTCCCAGGCAACAGTATTGAATTGGTTTTCCATTCCCTACTCCATACATATCCTATGATTGCAACTAAATAAAAATTATGTGGGAAGAAAATGGTTGGGTTGATAATAAGAATTATGAACAGTTATTGAGGGGGGGTTCTTAGGTGCCAGACTGTTTAAATGCATTAGATCAATTCACCTAATTCTCACAACAACTGTGTGAGGTACAATAGCTTTAACAAAAAACTGCGTGCAGTTCTTTTCATTTTACAGATGAGAGGACTAACGCAGAGGCCCTAAGTATAATTTGCCCGAAGTCACACAGCCAAGATATGAATATAAAGCTTTATGACTCTAGAGTTTGCAGCTTTAACCATTCAAAGCTGCCAGGGAAAATATGTTTGAGTCATGGATCATGGTGTGTTTTTTTTTTAATTCCTTCTATAAAGTTTTAATGTTGATTAAACAGTAAGTAAAAACATTAAATTACAGAGTTAGAAAAAAAGGCCCCAAAGTAAAACCAGATTATGCTCAGAAGAAAAGACATAAAAAGGTAAGAAGAGGAACATACTGAGTGAAACCATGTGGGTTTGGCCGATTTTTGTTTTGGATTAGGATCTAAATAGTGTTTCAAATGAGTCATACTATATCAACAACTTTATAGTTATGAGGATTGAGATGAAATGAGCTATGTCACATAGAATGTTATACTCAGTATTATTAGTAGGAGTCTAAGTATATTCTGGCCTGATGGCTTTTACTTACTGTTTCTTCTGCCTAGAATGATCTAGCCCCACAACTTTTTGAAGCCACTTCCTTTTCAATGGCTGTTGATGTTTAGTCACTAAGTCATATCCGACTCTTTTGCAACCCCATGGACTGTGGCCCACTAGGTTCCTCTGTCTGTGGGATTTTCCAGGCAAGAATACTGGAGTTGCCATTTCCTTCTCCAGGAGATTTTCCTGACCCAGGGATCGAACCTGCGTCTCCTGCATTCCAGGCAGATTCTTTACCACTGAGCTTTCAATGGTGGCAGTTATGAAAATGTGACCATCACTGCGTTAGCAGAAAGCTGCCTGGTGGGCTGCCATCTATGGGGTTGCACAGAGTCGGACACGACTGAAGCGACTTAGCAGCAGCAGCAACACTAGTGAACAATCCCAAGAAAACTCCCTGTTATGGTGGTACTTATATTCTGGTAGAAAGATCAGTCATCTAAAAATGAATTGAGTAAAGTATGCCGCTGCTGCTCCTGCTGCTGCGTTGCTTCAGTCGTGTCCGACCCTGAAACACTTTAGTTGTTATTTTTATTTATTTACTGTTGGCTGCACTGGATCTTTGTTGCTTTTACACAGGTTTTCTCTGATTGCGGCAAGTGGGAGCTACTCTTCATCATGGTGCATGGGCCTCTCATTGCAGTGGCTTTTCTTGTTGTGGAGCACAGGCTCTAGGTAGATGGGCTTCAGCAGTTGTGTGGCCTCAGTAGTTGTGGCACACAGGCTTAGTTGCTCCACAGCATGTGGAATCTTCCTGCATCAGGGATGGAACCCATTTCCCTTGTATTGGAACACAGATTTTGATCTACTCGGCCACCAGGGAAGCCCTTAAACCCTTTTAAGTGAGATTTTCAACAGAAGTCACTATTAAGGCCAATTATAAATGAGGGAGAGTGCATGCTTGCTAAGTCGCCTCAGTCATGTCCAACTCTTTGCAACTCTATGGACTATAGCCCACCAGGCTCCTCTGTCCATGGGGATTCTCCAGGCAAGAATATTTGAGTGGGTTGCCACGCCCTCCTCCAGGGGAATCTTCCCAATCCAGGGATCAAACTTATGTCTTATGTCTCCTGCATTGGCAGGCTGGTTCTTTACCACTAGCGCCACCTGGAGAGTAAAGATTCGCAAAAGGAATTAAAGTTTCTCTGTTTCCCTCAAACTGGTAAAATGATGACACCAGGAGGAGTTATGTATATGTAATGTATCAATAAAACCTAGAGCAACCACTTAAAAAGCTATAGAAAGAGATATACACAAAACACTGTATTTAACTGAAATAGAATTCTTAAAATAGCCCTCAAGTGTTCTTAAAGCATATACTGAGATAATCATATCCTGGGCCATAAGACAAACTACAGCAAATTTTAAACAATTGAACTCATACAGCATGTGTTCTCAGGTCACAATGAAAGCAAACCAGAAATCAATAACAAAGATTTCCAGGAAAACTCCCGAACACTTGGAAAATAACAACTTACTTGTAAATAATCCATGAATCAAAGTATGTATTAAGGAATCACACAAAAAAATATTCTGACTGGAATGAAAACAAAAATACAACATATCAATATTTGTGCATACAGCCAAACAGTGTCAAGAGAAAATTTTATAGCAGTAAATGCCTACATTAGAAAAGAAGAAAACTCCCAAATCAAAATCTAAGCTCCCGCCGTCAAGAACCTAGAAAAGGAAAAACAGCTATATAAATTTAAATAGAAGAAATACTAAAGATAAAAGCAGAAATCAGTGTCATTCAATACTGAACAACAATACAGTATTACTTTGTCCCTGCAAAATGAAACAATCATGAAGAAGAAAAAAATATTAAAACTACACTGATTTAGGGCTTCCCTGGTGGCTCAGCGGTAAAGAATCCGCCTGCCAATGCAGGAGACATGAATTCGATCCCTGATCTGGGAAGATCCCACGTGCCGAAGAGCAACTAAGCCTGTGCTCTGGAGTCCGGGAGCCACAGCTACCAAGCCCACATGCCACAACTATGAAGCCTGCGTGACCTAGAGCCTGTGTTCCACAAGAAAAACTACCACAGTGAGAAGCCTGTGCACCACAGGGAGAGAGTAAACCCTGCTTCTACAACTAGAGAAGAACCCTCGAAGCAACGAAGACCCAGCACAGCCAAGCATAAATAAATTTAAATTTTAAAAAACTTCATTGATTTAAAGCTAACAAAGATAGGCGATTAAAAGTAATATAAAGTATGAATTAGATTACATGGTTAGATAGCATCACTGACTCAATGGATATGAATTTGAGCAAACTTGAGGAGATAGTGAAGGACAGGGAACCCTGGCATGCTGCAGTTCATGGGGTCACAAAGAGTTGAACATGACTTAGCAACTGGATAACAACAGCAAAGCCTGAATGGTAGAATACGTTTTGAATAACTATAATAACGCAAATGCAAATAGCTACTGCTAATATCACAGCATATTTATTGATTTTTTTAAAAAATGAAACCTTCCGATGGTCCAGTTCTGCTCATACTGTTAATTACTTAGTTCATCCCTCTTCCAGACATCCTTTCCCTGCCTCACCTCACCATAGTAGCTGACAGTGTCCCTCATATTCTTTAGATACACAAGGTCTTCCTTAGGCAACTTGTGCCTGACAGCTTTCTCTTATACAGAATAGTCCAGAAATGCCAGAAGAGTTAACATCGCCAGGGAACTTCCACCAACCAATGACAGGAGAGGACTGGACGATAAATACCCCAGTTTCCTTGCCTTTGGATAGGACAGCTCTGAGGCATATTCTAGTGAATGGAGGGCCAGTTGCCCTCAGTGATAATCTGCTCACTAATACACACTTTATTCACTTCTTTCTTTTATTTGATTGCCTCTGAAATAAATCATTTGCATTGAAATCCTTGTCTTAGTTCTGATGAGCACACACCTTAGCCTAAGACACCCATCCCAGGAAAGAAAGACCCAGCATATTGTCTTAAAAAACATAGCCTCTAGGACTTCCCTGGCAGTCCAGTGGTTGAGACTATATACTTCTGATGCAGGGGACATAAATTTGATCCCTGGTTGAGGAACTAAGATCCCACATGCTGTGTAGCATGGCCAAAAAATTAAAAATAAAATACTTTCCTCACCCAGGAGGAAAGTAAAGATTGGCTTTGCTTCTAGCCCATTGAAAAGGATTAACCTGGTTCATTTTAGATAGTGAGGGAAGATCTAGTTTTGACTTGAGAAGGAAAAAGGTGACAGTCTAAGCATCTGAAATCCCAACTCTGTATTCTTTCCCCTCCAGAAAATAGTGGAGCAAACTCCAAGATATAGTGAAGAACAGGGAAACCTGGCGTGCTGCAGTTCATGGGGTCTCAAAGAGTCAGACACGACCTAGCGACAGAACAACAATATTCTTTCCCCCTCACCTCTGAATTCATCCGAGTCTAAATTTCCAGTAACTTTCCGTTCCGTTCCGTTCAGTCGCTCAGTCGTGTCCGACTCTTTGCGACCCCATGGACTAGTAGCCTACCAGGCTCCTCCCTCCATGGGATTTTCCAGGCAAGAGTACTGGAGTGGGTTGCCATTTCCTTCTCCAGGGGATCTTCCCGACCCAGGGATCGAACCCGGGTCTCCTGCATTCCAGGCAGACGCTTTAACCTCTGAGCCACCAGGGAAGTACTGCATTTGTTCTCTACCCTGGTCAACAAGTTAGCTCCGCCAAGGGTAACCATTATGGAGTGAATTGTGTCACCCTACCCCCACCCCGACCTCTGCCAAATTCATAGTTTTAAGCCCTAACCTCCAATGTGAACATACTGTATTTGGAATTAGGGCCTTTCAGGGGGTAATGTAGGTCAAAGAGGTCATAAGGGTGGAACTTATATAGATGAATGTCCCTGTAAGAAGGAGAAGGGACATCAGGAAAAGAGACGTGTCGGGGGCCAGTGTGAGAAATCCCACCTGTGACAAGGTCATGCAGAAGGAAGCCTGACAAAATGCAAGGACGTGATCAGGTTTCAGGGGTTCCCCCTGGAATTTCCTGAGCATCCACCCCCCAAAAAATAAGAATCTGCCAGCCTTTGTACTCTGCTTTTCCACTCTTCTAATATTCTCTGGAAAAAGTCAAATCAGGGCTTTAGTCTTCTGCATTTGAAAGGGATGTTTCAGTTAAACCCCCTCTGATAGCTCTCTAGCTTGCCTAACAGGTTCCCCAGACCTCTTACAGCTTGTGAATTGCTTACAGCCCCCAACCATGAGAGGCACAAAGCCTAAAAGCATCTTAAAGAAACAGAGCCTTTTCTGAAGAGTTAAAAATCATATTGGTGACGGATTTTCACTGTTGACTCAATGATTGCTCCCAGACCTCCATATTCTTTATCTTTTATGCACCTGGGAGGATGTTAATCAATGTAAACGGGATATGGGAAAAGATATAGTAGTTTTGATGTTAGCAACACTAGACTTTTGAGTTAATTACTTTTCTTTGTTAGATATCACTGCACTCCTCTTGTGTCCTTGCTATGTAAGAATGTAACTTTATTTAGTGCTTTCTGAGAGTGGCACCAGACTTTGGGAAGATTAACACAAATAAGTCTTCTGGTTGACAAACCCTTATCAGAAAAAAGGCTGTAAAATATTAATTGGCCCTCTGGCTAGAAGATGATGTAAATCACCTAAGACTTGTGTATACAATTAGGTATGCAGAGAGAAAAGCCTGGTTTCGATAAGAGTCAGGGCTGCTGACACTGCATAATTTTGTACTACCCATTGATCTCTATGTACAGTCAAAAAGGTATAAAAGGCATTTCTGGACAATAGGGGCCGGGCCAGTCGCTGGACTAGTTTCCCCCGTGTCTCCTCTTTACTCTAATTTCAGGCTGAATTCCCATCTGGGGCGTGGAGGCTCACCAAGTCTACTTACTTGTCCTGGCTTCTAAGATCCGTAAGAGATAGAGCCCAAGGCGGTGCACCCTCCGATATTCAAACAGACGCCGGCAGCCTCATGTAGATGGTGCAAGTTCCTTGTCTGGAACTTTATTGGCTTTCCACGTAAACCAAGTTATTCAGCCTCTTTTCTCCACTTAATTTTCCTAGTACACTATTTCTTCCTAATCTAATCTTATATTAATAAATAAATAAGTTTTCCTCGCCAACGCAGTCTCTCCTTCGAATCACCCTGGATCCACCAGGGCTAGACCCCGGCAGAGACACAGAGAGATAAGGCCAGGTGGGGATACAGCTAGCAGGTGGTCATGAGGAAGCCAAGGAGTGGGACCTCAGGAGAATTCAGACCTGCCAGCCCCCCAAATTCTGAGAAAATAAATTTCTATTGTTTAAGCTGCCCAGTCTGAGAATGTTATGGCAGTCCAGGCAAACTAACACAGCAACCCTAGACAAATGGGAGACAATACCTGATGTATATATGAATTTTTCCAACTCCAGTACAGACAATTTTGAACAGACAATTCTGGAAGTCACTGAGCATACTGCACTAAAGGTTTTAGCCAAATCAAAGCCCTGTTACCCAAAGCATTGACCTCCAAAACAGACCTTCACATGGCTTTTCCAGTTTCTCTGCTTCACTCTCCCCACTATCTTACTCCTGTTTCCTGTGATCCCTCTAAGTGTTGTTGCTGTTGATGTTTAGTTGCAAAGTTGCGTCTGACTCTTTTGCAGCGCTATGAACTATACCCCACCATGCTCCTCTGTCCATGTGATTTCCCAGGGAATAATACTGGAGTGGGTTGCCATTTCCTTCTCCAGGGGATCTTCACAACCCAGGGATCGAACCTGCATCTCCTGTATTGGCAGGTGAAATCTTTACCACTGAGCCACCAGGGAAGCCCTATCACTCTAAGTATACTGCCTAAGTAAGAGCGCTTACCACAGCTCTGCTTTGGGAGAACCCAAGCCAAGACAGGGCCTGCCCCTAGACTCAAAGTACAATCTGGTTCTAAGAATGGCGGCTGTGGGCCTCATTCATGCACTGCACTCAGGGTGGACATTGGTAGCTCCTCCAAGAAACTTAGGAAACTAAGCAAGGGTCTACTTCATTCACCACAGTCTTGCCCACCAAAGTACCAAAGACCAGCTTCTACAGAAGAAGCAATAGATGTGAAGTCAACATCCATTCAAGGACTAAGTATGGGCCTCTTCCCAAAGCTCCTGGAACAATGTAGGCTTGCGATTCTTGTGTGATTCCATGGAGGGGAGTAAAAGGGATTGAATAATAACTGAGATTTGATTTCCTGCCTAGTGAACAGGAAGAAGTGGAAGTGTTAGCTGCCCAGTTTTTTCCGACTCTTTGTGACCCCAGGGACTGTAGCCCACTAGGCTCCTCTGTCCGTGGGATTCTCCAGGCAAGAATATTGGAATGAGTTGCCACACCCTCCTCCAGGGAATCTTCCTGACTGGGGAATCAAACCTGGGTCTTCTGCATTGCAGGCAGATTCTTTACCATCTGAGCCACCAGGGAAGCCTGTAGTGAACAGATGAGGGCTCAATACCGATGACATTTGGTTTAAGAAATATGATGCTTTATATCCTGATGGTATGGAATCATTAATAGCTGCAGCTGGTTGCATTAGAAACTGAGATCAAGGCATGTTCCACATCATCTCCCAGAAGTCCCCACCCAGAAGTGCTCAGCCAATTTAATTCCAAATTAAGGAGATTGGATACTACATGTTTTTATAAAATGGAAGAAATATTTTTGCCTTTTCTCTTCTCTTTTCCCTGAGGATTAATTTAAATACAAAAGAAATTAAAAGGTTATAAAGAACCTTTTCCTGTGCTTGTTTTTCTAACATTGCATGTTATTTCATAACATTGATAACACAATATGATGATCAAAAACAAGCTAGACTTCTTTAGTTCAAGTTGATTCTTGGCTTCTAAACAATAGTGGGAACAAAGCCCGATAGAAAATGTGGCCTGCCAGACACATTTTTGTTAGGCAGTCTGCTAGAAATTATAGCAACCCTCTTGGTCTTTTTCAAGAGGTAAAAATTAACATCTTTCTCTTTTTAAAGAATTTTTTCCCCTCTTTGCTAACTTTGTTTCTCCATCTTGAAGTTTTCAGATCTACACTAGAAATTTCCTCTATGAGATATCTTCTTAATTGCAAGATTTTGTGAAACTCGCACCTATTATAGGTACTACAATAGGTGCTTTGCACCTACCTGGGAGACTATCATCAAATTGCCAAGTAAATGAATAAATATATAAACTTCTTTTCTCAGAGGAAGATGGTTACCAGACTCAAGTCTATTTGCAAAATTGCCTTCATCCTCAGACTGTTTTTCTGCTCTTTATAATATCCTGCATTGTTAACTTTAACAGCAAAAAAAAAAAAAAAAAAGAATTCCTTTAGTAGAACTCCTATATCCTAAAAAGAAAGTTCTTGAACATCCTTCCATAATAATACAAACACAAATCTATTCTTCAGGAGCTGATAGAAACATTCAAAAGGACAGCTAAGCATCTCCCCCTGACTTCTGAACTGCAAACTCTTTGATTAAGAGTGTCAGCTACTAATTGGCACTTACCATGGGCACGTGCCATCTACCTCTATAAGGATTAAGTCATGTGCTGCTGCAAATGCTGACCGTCAATACCCCCTGCAAGGAGTTCAGGGTAGAGAGCAGAAATGAGGCACTCTGTGCTCATTGTGAAGGAGGGAGGTCTTCAGATAATTATATATTTTCAGGAGTTGATTATATGAGCCCAATTCTTGTATCTCCCCATATCTAGAAAAGCACTAAAATCCTTCATGGTGATGACTCTTCCTTGTGACTAGCAAAGGCTTCAAGAGACAAGCAGAAACCTTCTGGAAAAATATGTGCTCGATTGCATGCATTTTCTTTTCACCAAAAATCACATATATATTGACCTTTTTCATCCCTGCCTCTTTGGAGCAGTTTCTCAGAGGTATCTGAGGTGCTATCTCCTGGTCTACAGTCCTCATTTTGCCCCAGTTAAAACTTAACTCGCAACTCTCATATTGTACATTTTTTTTTTAAAGTCAACAAGTGTCAGCAGCAACATAGACAGCACGATTGTTGCGAGTAGATAGAGAAGAAGCCGTGTGGGACAGAGAAGCTGGCTTCTCTCCTTCCCTTGAATGAATAGCCATCTCCTGATGCGATGGAGAAAATGAGCCCTGTATTTACTATGAAACAGAAAAACTAAGGATTCACAATAAAACCCAGAAAGTCATACTCTAAAATATATATATTAAAGGTTTTAGTCAAAGAACCTTAAGTAAACAGTCAGGTTGAATGTATAAAACAAACTTCAATTGTATATTTACATATCTAAAGACCTACCTGTACTAATATATTCTTTTCACTCGCTTCCACTCCCCTCTCCCCGACTTAAATAAAACAACCTAATAAGGAAATTTCAGGAAACCAAAAATGCAGATATCTGTTATTTCCTCCCTTGACCTCATCCGCCTTCAGCCCCAGACTCAGCTGCAGTACCCAGCAGGGAGCTTCCAACACAGCCCCCTGCTGTTGGCGGTTAGATAACTCCTCCTCCTCTCTGAGCCAGGCCTCCTGTATGGTCCCTGGCGTAATTCCCAGCATGCTGTGCGAGCGGAGTGCTGGGACGGACAGGAGCTCTTCCCAGTGGTATCTCTCTAGAGCAGCACCATGCAGCCAAAACCCAAGAGCACCACAAACCCAGGCCACTCATGTTATCAAAAATGAAACAAGTAAAATTAAGGTTAATTGCGTGTCTTACTTTACCCAGTTTACTAGAATACAAGCTTTTCGACATGTGGTGCATACAAAAAATTATTAGTGAGACATTTTACTTTATTTTTTTCCCGCTATGCTTTCAACGTTGGGTGTGTATTTTACAGCGTATTTCTATTTGGATTAGTCAGGTGCAAGTATTCAATAGCTGCTTGTGTCTGGTGTGCCCAGATTGGACAACATGGGTCCAGAGCATACTGTGGGCATACATTCACAGAAGGGCAGGCAGGGAAAATGGCACTGCTTTCAATACTCCAGGTGTCACACTTCGGGAAACACTGCCATTGAAGTTTCCGCATGATATTAAGGGATCCCTACCCATCTTATGGGCTTCCCTGGTAACTCAACTGGTAAAGAATTCGCCTGCACTGCGGGAGATCCCGGGTTGATCCCTGGGTCAGGAAAATCCCCTGGAGGAGGGCATGGCAACCCACTCCAGTATTCTTGCCTGAGAATGCCTATGGACAGAGGAGCCTGGTAGGCTACAGGCCATGGGGTCACAAAGAGTCGGACACAACTAAGCAACTAAGCACAGCACAGTCATCTTATACTGAACAAGATTCCTTGGTTAATCCTAAAACTACCCACAATCTCTTCAGAGATAAGGACGGACCTCCAGACTAGGGGTTGATTACCCTGTCTTAAAACTGGAACAGACCCATCAAAGTTCACTTCCGTATGATTTGTGACTCCTTTGGCCATTGCTGAAGCTATGCAAAATTCTGTACCAGCAGCTGAAGGATACCTTGTTAGTTACTGGATTTTACTTTTCTCCAGAAAATTTCTATGATTTTATAATTGAGGCTTACAAAGCTCTTGATTGCCAATGAGCTGTCTCTAGTGTGTCTGCTATATTCCAATACTATTTTATCTCAGGCCGTGTGCATAGTCAACATGGAGTGTGAAAACGACTGTATGAAGCATAGAGCCATTTAAAGAAAGTAACCTCACTATGTGTAAAAATACCCTACCTTCTGTCATCTTGAAGGAGTGTTTAGACTAGTCACATGGCTCTGCTCTCTGAATCCACTAGACTAGGGAAGCACTCAATTCTGCTTCCGCTGACAAGTCTGGCCTAAATATGCCAGTTCCTTTTTTTTTTTTTATGTTTCTTAAATAAAATAATATTCAAATATAAAAAACTAGATTTAATTTTTGGCATTTGTGGCCAATGAATCATAAAGTCATAGAATTATTTACCTTTAGGGAATTCCCTGGCAGTCCAGTGGTTAGGGCTCTGTGCCGAAGGCATGAGTTCAATTCCTGGTTGGGGAAGTAAGATCCTGCAAGCTGCACAGGACAGCCAGAAAACAAACAGACAAAAAAATACCTTTATAAAGGATGAAAGGGTGGGTTAGAGGCTCTCCAGGCAAACCTTTCATACTATAGACAAGGATAATTTTTCCAATAAATGTCTAAAAGATTTGATCTGGATTTTAATCCAAAGACTTTCAAAAATCAAGATATTTCAAATCACTTATGTTCTTATGAAATGATCAGGACTTTTAAAATCATAAAATTGAATTTATTTAATTATCATCTATTGGAAGTATCCCATATGCTAAGAAGTCTGATAGATAAAGACAAATTATTTTATCTTGCTTATATTTACTCCAATATATTATGATACGCTATGACAGAGGTTTATATAACTTGCAATACTTTCCATAAACAACTAATAGTTTAGCTAACATATTATTATTTATAATATATGAGGATACTTTTCCTTTGTGGTTAACCACAATGATAACATTGGCTAAATGACAAACTGAAATGTTCACCAGAGACATTAGAAACATTATAGTAATATAGCGAATTATATTTATGACAGATAGAAGGAAGACTTCCTGACCAAGAAGGTTATTAAAACACTAGAATGGCTTACCACAAGAGAATAGGGTCATTATCTATAAATGTAGGATATTTCTTCATTATTCAAGGTCTGTTCAAGGAAATGTACTGCAACCAATGAAATACATTTCTCTTTTAGTTTTGGTACATTCATTTTTTTCCAATTTATGAAAGTAATCACAAGCATTTTGGAAAACAAAAAATAAAATCTCAACCTATAATCCCTCTGCTCTAAATGTAACCTAGATTAGCAATTTAGTGTTCTTCATCCCTGTCTTATTTTCTATGTAGACATTTTCATTTTATATAGCTTTAATCAAGGCATAGTTACATTTTTCCTATTTTTTCACTTATGACAACATAACCATTTCCTCATGTAAGACATAATATTCATGAGCTGTTTGATGGGATGATTTTGTGAGGTTTTGGTCCATGTATTTTGTTCCCTGAACCTTTGACCATCTCTCCCCTTTGGGCTGCAAGACAGGAGGCTGCTATCTGGGTAGGGTCAGGACAGAGATCAGCTTTTAGTGTGAGGAAAAAAACCAATACACTGAACTCTAGCATTCTAAATTCAAAAGGAAAGTCCAAATGTAAGGTCATTTAAAAAATTATTTTGAAAGCAAATGCAGCAGAGAACCAGTTCCTTCCCCATCACCAAAATCCAAAATAGAAGTATTCCTCAAACCTGGGGAGGGTGGGGAAGAAAAAAGAAGGGCTCCTCAGGTGGCATTAGTGTTAAAACAAACAAACAAAAAAAACCTGCCTGCCAACGCAGGAGACAGACTCCGGTTTGATCCCTGGATCAAGAACATTCCCTGCAGGAGGGAATGGCAATCCACTCCAATATTCTTGCCTGGAGAATCCCATGGACAGAAGAGCCTGGTGAGCTATAGTTGATAGTGTCGCAAAGAGTCAAATACGACTGAAGCGACTTAGCATGCACTCAACTCCCCACATCCCAGCTCCTGTGTGTTCTGGGTGAGGGGACAAAAAGCAGTGGAGCTACTCTCAGGGAGGAGCATAGCAGAGAATGGAAGGAACCTTGATGGTCCTGCCTGGAACTCGCCAAGACATGGTGGAGTTGAGGAAATGCTAGGAATGGGTGGTGAGGACCCTGCCAGATCTAAGATTCCCACAGTGATTACTTAAATATTGCCAGGTGAAGGGCTCCAGTGAGTATCAGTGGTATCACTTGGAGCCAGCAGAAACACCAGGTAGAAGGGGCAGCAGATGGATGCATTCCCCCTCGTACACGTTCTAAAAAGAGATGTACTTGAGCCCGGACATAGTGGGTACAACGTGAAAGCTATCTCCTAGTTGAGAAACCTGCCCCTCTGTTGCTCTCTCTCTTTAGGCAAGGTGAGCATGAGAGTGTTGTGGGGATAAACGAACTGCTTGAGCAGCCTGAGCTTTAACGCCAGCAGTTCTGAGCAGTGCTGAGAAAGTGGATCCCAGCATCTGGAGACCTAGTGGGAAGATGCAGCCCCCCTACTGCAGAAAGAGGGGAACCCCAGTCCCAACAATTCTTACTCCAGGACTCCAGGGTCATTCACCAGTCCTGTAGTATTTATCTCCACAAATATAAAAACGTTAATACTCTTTTTTTTTTGGCCATGATGTGCAGCATGCCAGATCTTAATTTTCCAACCAAGAATCGAACTCACACCCCCTGCATCAGAAGCCTGGAGTTTCACCCCCTGCTATCATGGAAATCTAAACTCTTGCTATGGAGAATGTTGGTAGTGGTTTAGTCACTCAATCAAGTCCAACTCTTGCGAGCCCAGGGACTGTAGCCAGCCAGGATCCTACATCCATTATCCCGGGATTATCCTGGCAAGAATAGTGGAGTGTCTGGCCATTTCCTTCTCCAGCTATGTAGAATATGAAATGGTGAATGTGAGATTGTTTATAGAAAAAAAAAACTAAAAATGTTTAAAAGGCACATGTAAGCACTCAAAATTTCTTGAATGAATGATGCAAGGACAATAGAGTATAATAATTCCATTTGTGATCATATTACTAGTCTAATATTTATAGTCTAGTTTGTGGGAAAGTGCTGCTTCATGAAATAATTGTATGTAGTATAGTTAATCTCTATTTTGAGTCAATCATTGTTCAGTTACCCATAATTTATCTAAATTTAAAAAAATTTTTACTATAGTTTCAACCGATACTATTTCAGGGATAATTTCTAAACGTTTCTGGAGAAGCGAATGGCAACCCACTCCAGTATTCTTGCCTGGAGAAGTCCGTGGACAGAGAACCCTGGTGGGCTACAGTCCATGGAGTCAGAGAGTCAGACATGACTGAGTGACTAACACATTCACTTTCACTTCTAAATATTTATATTATAACAGATAGTTCTGCTCAAAACCTACCTTTTTGTGACTCTCACTCATTCTCCAATAACACAGTAGTTTATTAAAAAAAAAAAAAAAGTAGGGACTTCCCTCTTGGTCCAGGGTTAAGACTCCTCACTCCCAATGCAGGAGGCTAGAGTTCAATCCCTGGTCAAAGAACTAGAGCCCGCATGCCACAACTCAGACTTGGTACAACCAAATAAATATTTTTAAAAGCTTTTTAAAAGAATATTTTCCTGGATATATTTTTAAGAATTCACAGATAAGTTTTTACATTTACTTTTCATCTTCATTTAATGCTAGAAATGGCTCTCAAATTAATAGTTACCTATTAATAGTATATGATAAGATTTCTAATGCATAGCACTATACTAAATGGATGTTAATGGGTCAATATTCTCTTGGATTACAGCAGCTCACCAGGCTCCTCTGTCCATGAGATCTTCCAGGCAATGATACTGGAGTGGGTTGCCATTTCCTTCTCCAGGGGATCTTCCCAACCCAGGGATCAAACCCAGGTCTCCCGCACTGCAGGCAGATTCTTTACCGAGTGAGCGCTTATGCATTTTTATATTCTTTTTTCTCTATTATAATTTTCTATAATTATTATCCATTGTTTCTGTGATTAAGCTTTCAAAGATATTGTTATTGTTTTTATTTTTATTCATTAATTTCTTTTTTGGCCACACCACAAGGCTTGTGGGATCTTAGTTCCCAGATCAGGGATCGAACCTGGGGCCCGCTCAGTGAGAGTCCTAACCATCAGACTGTCAGGGAATTACCAGTTTTGTTTTTTTTTTAACTCTCATTGTTAACAATTTTACTGAACTTAATAATTTTTAATAAGAAATGAAAATTCAATAGCTTAAAAAAACAGTCTTTAATACGAGTTAGAGAAATTATCTTAAAAATGAAGAAAGCCTCACCTCGCATATAAACATAAGAGAAAGCATTAAAAGGAATCATCACTTGAACCAATTTTCTCTCTGCCCACCTCTCTGGAAGATGAGCCTCTATTTATGGAAAATCAGTTGGGGTGTAATTTTTAGTATTGGTAATGACTAATACATCGTTATTTAATTTTGCTTTGAAAAGATTTCATAATAAGGAAAACTGACCAAGGATTTTAAAGTTTGGGTTGATTCAGTTAGGTAGTCTTAGGGGAAAGTAACTTTTCTAGTTCTCACAGTCATTAAAAAAGAGGCTGTATACTACCTTTTTCTTCCTGGTGGAAGCAAAGTAGCTATTATATTAGCTTTTTACACTATCCTACTATCCAAATGTTCAGCAAGGTGGAGTTGGGTGTGAAGTATTTCATATGGATATGAAAAATAGCTACTCATCCAATCCTTGCAGGAAAGAAATTTCTTAACAAATGGCAGAGAATTAAGCATCAGGTATTACAAAATCCCAGCTGTCATCCACAGAACCAGCAAAATGTTATGAAAATATCCTGGCAACTCCTATCCACTAATGTGACTCAAAACAATATTTCTTGGGAGAACATGTATATGTATGACTGAGTCCCTTGCTGTTCACCTGAAACTATCACAACATTGCTAATTGGCTATACCCGAATACAACATAAAAAGTTTAAAAAAAAAACTTAATATTTTTTCTTCTTTTTGAAGAGTAGCATATACCAAATTATCAATACTCCCCATTAGGAATAATAGCCCTGGTGGCTCAGGCAGTAAAGAATCCGACTGCAATGTAGGAGACCCGGGTTCGATCCCCGGGTAGGGTAGATCTGCTGGAGAAGAGCGGGGCAACCCAGTCCAGTATTCTTGCCTGGAGAATTCCTTGGACAGAGGAGCCTGGTAGGCTACAGTCTATGTGATCGCAAAGAACTGGACATGACTGAGGGACTAACACACACAGATAGTAATAGTTGTTAAGAAACAAAGCTCATCTACCTGGTTTAACCCCTGCCCTTCCCCAAACAAAACAAAAACTGATAATAAAACTAACTTGGTGAGAATCTCCTTCATTTACCCCAAGAAAAATATTTGCTTGAAGTGCAGCTTCTTATGGCCAGTTTTAAGATTCCCAACTATATCCAAATTCTAAGAATTTGTCTCAGTTTCTTCTGCTTCCATAGGCATTAGAAGGGATATGGAACCAGGGAATGTTTAGCACAGAGAACTAGATCTCATCCAGGTATATTAATGCTAATAAACACTAGTTCTAAGAAATGCTGATTTTCTGGTCTTCATGACCCAAAACAAATGAAACTATCTGGTTACTAAGTTTAGCTACACTAAATTTAAAACATGTATCCAAAGCACTATATACAAAGTTTACCAAGTTACAGGTGGCAGGAGATGCAAGGCATAGAACAAAGAATTAATATTCATAATAAATAAGAACTCTTTCAAATGAACAAGAAAATTATAAATAACCCAATAAAAATGGGTGAAGGATGTAACCAGGTATATTATAGAGAAAGAAAATGCAGTAGCAAAAATATGAAAAGAAAGGTTTGCATACTACTAATTAAGAAATTCAAATTTAAGCAATAAGGAGATAATAATTTACATACTTCCAATTGGAAACAAATTAGAAAGCCTGATGAATCAAAGTACAAGAGAAGATGTGAGTTGTTGATAAGAGTATCAGATGATGCAACCATTTAAAAACAATTTGGCAATATTTAGTAAAACTAAAGATATGGTTACTCCATGACTCACATTTTTTTTACTACAGGGAAACTTGCCCACATATACCAAGGAAAACATATAAAAATATTTATTACATCACCCTTTGAGGCAGAAATAAATAAATTAAAATAAAAACACTAATTCATCATCAGCTGGGAAATTAACAATAGTGATGATTATTCTTACAATAAATTTCCATACAGTAGTTAAAATGAATAAGTCAGATGTACATGTATCAAGGTAGATAAGTTCCAAAAATATTAGACTAAGTAAAAATGAAAGTTAATAGAAATATGATATATTCAGTATGATACAACTCATAATCATTAATCTAACTGTGTAATGCATTAAACAATGTTATATAGATATATTAATAAGGTGGTGGTGGTTTAGTGGCTAAGTCGTGTCTGACTCTTACAACCCCATGGACTGTAACCTACCAGGTTCCTCTGTCCATGGGATTCTCCAGGCGAGAATATTGGAGTGGGTTGCCATTTCCTTCTCCAGAGGATCTTCCCAACCCAGAGCTCCTGCATTGCAGGCAGATTCTTTACCTACTGAGCTATGAGGGAAGCTCATTAAGATATTGGAGTCAACGATATATATTCAAAGCATGAATTCATGCATGGCAAAGACACATTGATGATAGGAAATGGCTAACCCTGAAGAGGGAAAGGAAAAAGATGAAAATTTGGCTTTAGGTGTATCCAAAATATTTATGTAGAGAAAAAAACATTCTGAAGCAAAGATAGTAAGATATAAACATTTACATTCAGATAGTGGGTAAATGGATATCTGTAATTTTTTCTGTATGTTTGAAATATTTAATAACTACAATAATTTTTAATTTCATGTAAGTTATTATTAAGGAAAACACTTTTTGTATTTGGAGAAATACAAAAGCAAAGCATATAGATCTTGTAAGATTCAAGCTTATTAATAGAGTTAATTTCATCCCTGTGATAAGTTTATGATATGATATTCTGCTCCAGTTAACCCCTTCAAAACATCTTTTTTCAAGCTTGTGTTGGGTGGGCATCCTTTTTATTTACCCCCAAAGATATGTGTGACAAAATTTAAAAGGTTTCTCAAAATTTCTTTGACCTTATATGTATAGGTCAAAACAAACAGGATGACTAAGCTAAACTGCCAGATGGTATATTTCAAAGTTGCTAAGGGGATAGATTCTAAAAGTTCTCATCACTAGGGTGAAAAACATTTCTTTTTCTTTTGTTTCTTTGGAGTTTTTTTGTACCTATGTGAGATGATGGATGTTAACCAACTTATTATAGTAATTATTTCACAATATATATGAGTCAAGCCATTATGCTGTACACCTTAAATGTATACAGTGCTGCATGTCAGTTATATCTCAATAAAACTAGAAAGGAAGAAAAGGTTGAGCCTGTAAGAGACTTGCTCATTCATACTTCTAAATAGTTTTTGTTCTTTGTGCAAACTGACTTTGTCATTACACAGCTTCTTTGGGTTGCTGTTTCAAGCTATTTTATTTTCTCTGGCACTGTATATATTTTACGAACATGCAAACAAAGGTATTATTACAATTATAGTATATTAAGAAAATCCAAACTTGGGAATTCCCTGGTGGTCCAATGGTTGGAACTCTGTGCTTTCACTGCTGAGGGCACAGGTTCCATTCCTGGCTCAGGAACTAAGAGCCCACAAGTCACTGTTAATATTCTGCAAGCTGCACGGCACAGCACAGCCAAAAGGGAAAAAAATCCAAATTAAGAATATCCTTATGCCACCATTTGGTAACTATCACATAGTTATTGGCTTAGTCAAGAATCGTCGATGGATGCTAAAATTAGTAGATGAAAGTTTAATGAGAAATAAGATATAGTCTCAAAATATCTCCCCACAAATTGCTTTTTACTTATATATTAAAAAATAGTGACTTTACAATGGAGAAACCAAGCAGACATCTCTTTAACACAAGTATTAATAACTAAGATACATATCATGGCTACTGGGACACACTAGTGTCACGTGAACTGATGTATGACTGACCCAAGGCACTGAGAATACAGCATCACTTCTGTGTTAGTCCTGTTCCAAACTCATAACTTGAGTCTAAGTATGAGGGACCATCAGACAAATTCAAACTGAGGGACATCCTACACAGTAACAGACCTGATGCTCCAAAAGCATCAGAGCCATGAAAAACAGTCTGAGGGGTTATTCCAGATGAAAGAAGACTAAAGCAAACATGGAAACTAAATGCAATATGTGATATTGAAGTGGCTTGGATGCTGGACCAAAAACTTATTTTCCTTGTGCTATGAATGACACCATAGATAATTGGTGCTTTTGATTAATTTGCTCCAACTTTTTGCTTTTATTAAGAAGTCTCTGAGTGCAAAGTTACTGTAAAATACTTCTAAGTAAGTGTCTATACCTTTTAATGAGACTAAAACTGTAAAAGTATTGCAGTTTCATCCTGTACTCCATAAGAAGGAGCCAAGTCAAAAAGATAATTCTGTTCTCAAGAATTACAAACAATTCTGTCATAGTAAGACTGACAGAAAAATTCTAATATATATACGGCTTGTCTTCAGATTACATATTGTAAACTTGGGAACTATTGGCAGAAATCCATTAGCAGATCTATTTGACTGTAAAGCTGAAAAAGTGAGAAAGATGATTGATAAGGCTGTTAGAGCCAAGTGACTTTGGGTTTCACTGCTCACATCAGCTTCCAGAATTGTACTAAAAGACAGCAGCAGTCAGTCGAGTGCTTTGGCTTTGATGTAATCCATCAAAGTTTAACTTAGTAAAATTGTTATGAAGATGGGTGTTATGCCTTCCAGTTTTTGGAGAGCATTCTTCATAATTTTGATGTATTCACTGCAGTATTTTTAGCTTTAGTAAAATGTGTGCTCATTTTTCATGAACCATGTAACTTGAAGTTAATTACCTGGCTTCTTTGAGCTCAAGAGTTTTACTCTGTTAAAAGATAAGATCAGACTTTCTTACCTCTGAAATTCTTTCTCATTCTAGCTGCAAACTGTTCTAGTTCTTTAATCAATAGTTAGATTATCAATAAAAATGGTATATTTCTTCTAAGACTGAAATAGAAAACCTATCTTCTTTAAAAATAATTTCTTATGTTAACTTGTTTTATAAACTATCTTAGATGCATAAAAATGTATAATTTAGAACAGAACAGACTTCTATAGTGCTAAAATGTAGAACATTACAGCTTTCCTCTAGCACACTGGCAAAAATCCTTAAGTTTAACAAAAGATCTTATTGGCAGATCTGCAAGAAAGCATGCATTTTCATACATTGCTGGTGGAATGCAGGGGTATCAGGAGAATTTGGCAATATCTAGCAAAATTACATATGCATTAACCTTGGACACTACAATCACCTTTCGATAAAATGCATCTCAAAGATATACAAACAGAAATATGAAATGATGTGTGCACAAGCTTATTCACTGTAGTGTTATTTGTAATAGCAAAAGATTAGAAACCATTAAATGTTCAGCATTTATGAAACAATAGTATGTCCATATGATGGGTTCTATGCTGTTGTAGTAAAAGATGCTCTATAAAATGCTTTGGAATCTGTTCAGTATGCTACATTTTGTGTAAGAAAGGGGACTATAAATATAAGTACATATGATTTTTTAAGTAAAAATAGAAGGGCAAACCAAAAGTCAATAAAAAAAATGGTTACCTACTCTGGAAGGAAAAACCCAGAAGAAAGGGATGGCAAATAAGTTTATGAAAAGATGCTTGGGGGTCTGCCTGGTGATCTAGTGGTTAGGAATCCACCTTGTGGTGCGGGGGACACCGGTTTGATCCCTGGCCCAAGAATATCCCACATGCCACAAGGCAAATAAGCCCATGTGCCACAGCTACTGAGCTCGTGCACCCTAGAATCCATGCTCTGCAAAAACAGAAGCCACCGCAATGAGGAGCCTGATCACAGCAACTAGAGAAAGCCCACGTGCGATAATGAAAACCCAGTGCAGCCAAAAATAAAACAATTAAAAAAAAAAAAAAAGATGCTCAACATGGTAGATCACTAGAGAATTGCAAATTAAAACCACAATGAAATACCAATACACACATATCACAATGGCTAAAATCCAAAACAGTGACAATCCCAAATGCTGGGGAGTATGTGGCGCCACAGGAGCTTGTTCATTTCCAGTGGGAATGCAAAATGGAACAGCCAATTCTGGAAAACAGTTTGGCAGTTTTTAAAAAAACTAAGCTTACTCTTAGCATATGACCCAGCAATGATATCCTTTAGTATTTACCTAAGTGAAAGTTGCTCAGTCGTATATGACTGTTTGCGACCCCATGGACTATACAGTTCATGGAATTCTCCAGGCCAGAATACTGGAGTAGGTAGTTTTTCCCTTCTCCAGGGGATCTTCCCAACCCAGGGATCGAACCAGGGTCTCCTGCATTGCAGGTGGATTCCTTACCAACTGAACTATCAGGAAAGCAGTATTTACCTAAACATCCACATAAAAACCTGCACACAAATGTTTATAGCAGCTTTACTCATAATTGCCAAAACTTGGATGCAACCACGGCATCCCTCAGTAGGTGAATGGATAAATAAATTGTGGTACAACCAAACAATGGAATATTATTCAGCAATAAAAAGAAATGTGCTATAGAGTCACAAAAAGACATATAGGGAAAAAAAGATATGGAGGATACTTAAGTGCATATTGTTAAGTGAAAGAAGCAAATATGAAATGACTACGTACTGTATGATTTCAATTATATGACATTCTGGAAAAGGCAAAACTATGGAGACAGGAAAAAGATTATTAGTTGCCAGAAGTTCTGGGAGAGGAAGGGATTAGAGAAGTGAAGCATAGGAGATTATCAATGTTTGGTAAGACCATTAGGTGAAATATTGATGAAGGGAATTATTATTATATGTATTGATGAATCAGATTGGCCACATTTGAACTTATTGATTGACAACCAGTTGTTATCTAGTCATTAAGTTGTGTCAGATGACCCCCATGGACTATAGCCCACCAGGCTCCTCTGTCCATGGGATTTCCCAGGCAAGAATACTGGAGTGGGTTGCCATTTCCTTTTCCAGGGGATCTTCCCAACCCAGGGATAGAACCTGCAACTTCTTCATTGGCAGGCAGATTTTTGAGCCACTAGACAAACCCGTATGTGCATTTATTAAATTTATTAAACCTGAAAAACTCAGTATGCCAAAAGAGTTTCAGATAAGACTAGAAATATTAATTATTTTTAAATCTAAAATACATAAATAAATAAAATAAAATAAATTTTAAGGGAAACATTGGTAAGTTTTTGCTGCATCATAATGATTTGTTATTATCTGAGTAATATAATAAGATTGCATCCAAGTACTGCATTTCCAACTCTTCTCTTGACCATGATGGCTACTCCATTTCTTCTGAGAGATTCCTGCCCACAGTAGTAGACATAATGGTCATCTGAGTTAAATTCACCCATTCCAGTCCATTTTAGTTCACTGATTCCTAGAATGTTGACCTTCACTCTTGCCATCTCCTGTTTGACCACTTCCAATTTGCCTTGATTCATGCACCTGACATTCCAGGTTCCTATGCAATATTGCTCTTTACAGCATCGGACCTTGCTTCTATCACCAGTCACATGCACAACTGGGTATTGTTTTCGCTTTGGCTCCATCCCTTCATTCTTTCTGGACTTATTGCTCCACTGATCTCCAGTAGCATATTGGGCACCTAATGACCTGGGGAGTTCCTCTTTTGATATCCTATCATTTTGCCTGTTCATACTGTTCATGGGGTTCTCAAGGCAAGAATACTGAAGTGGCTTGCCATTCCCTTCTCCAGTGGACCACGTTCTGTCAGCCCTCTCCACCATGACCC
>SJYT01044712.1:0-36021 GCA_006410635.1 Cephalophus harveyi | reverse complement strand
GGGAGTTGGTGATGGACAGGGAGGCCTGGCATGCTGCGATTCATGGGGTCACAAAGAGTCGGACATGACTGAACGACTCAACTGAACTGAATATAATTAGAAAAGAACAGAAATGTAACAGTAAACATGGGAAAGTGTGGTCCTTTACTAACCAAAAGAGCCTCAGAAACCTACCTTACCTGCTCAAAAATATGGACAAAAAAACAATTGAAATACATTGCAATTGTTAAGCCACTTTGAAGATAATAAATGATAATACAAAGATGATACAAGGTTTAAAATGCCCTCATTGCTTTAGCTTGTATAGCTTATAATCAGTATCATGTGCCTTTTGTTGTGATACAATAGGAAGTATACAGAATTGTGTATGTAGTATATTTGCCTAAACTAGAACACTTCCTAACTCCATACACAAAAATAAACTCAAAATGGATTAAAGACTTCAATGTAAGGCCAGAAACTAAAAAGCTCTTAGAGGAAAATACAGGCAGTTCACTCTTTGACAAACATCACAGCAAGATCCTCTTTTACCCACCTCCTAGAGTAATGGACGGAGAAAGCAATGGCATCCCACTCCAGTACTCTTGCCTGGAAAATCCCATGGATGGGGAAGCCTGGTGGGCTGCAGTCCATGGGGGTCGCTGGGAGTCGGATACGACTGAACGACTTCACTTTCACTTTTCACTTTCATGCATTGGAGAAGGAGATGGCAACCCACTCCAGTGTTCTTGTCTGCAGAATCCCAGGGACGGGGGAGCCTGGTGGGCTGCCGTCTATGGGGTCACACAGAGTCGGACACGACTGGAGTGACTTAGCAGCAGGAGAGTAATGGAAACAAAAGCAAAAATAAACAAATGGGACTTAAAGTACAGTAGCAGTGCTCAGTCTTGTCAGACTTTTTGCAACTCCATGGACTGTGGCCTGCCAGTCTCCTTTGTCCATGGGATTTCCCAGGCAAGAACACTGGACTGGGTTGCCATTTCCTCCTCCAGGGGATCTTTCCAACCCAGGGATAGAACCCACATCTCTTGGGTCTCCAGCATTAACAGGAAGATTCTTAACCACCAGTGTCACCTGAGAAGCCCTTAAACTTAAAAGATTTTGCACAGCAAAGAAAACAATAAACAAGATTAAAAGACAGCCTCAGAATGGGGGAAAATAATTGCCACTGAAACAACTGACAGGATTAATTTCCAGAAAACATAAGCAGTTCATACAGCTCAATATCAGGAAAACAAACAGCCCAATCAAAAAATGGGCAGAAGACCTGAACAGACGTTTCTACAAAGACATACAGATGACAAATGAGCACATGAAAAGATGCTCAACATCACTCATTAGATAAATGCAAATCAAAATTACAATGAGGTATCACTTCACACCAGTCAGAATCAGTTCAGTTCAGTAGATCAGTTGTGTCCGACTCTTTGCGACCCCATGAATCGCAGCACACCAGGTCTCCCTGTCCATCACCATCTCCCGGATTCACTCAAACTCACGTCCTTTGAGTCGGTGATGCCATGCAGCCATCTCATCCTCTGTTGTCCCCTTCTCCTCCTGCCCCCAATCCCTCCCAGCATCAGAGTCTTTTCCAATGAGTCAACTCTTCGCATCAGGTGGCCAAAGTACTGGAGTTTCAGCTTCAGCATCATTCCTTCCAAAGAACACCCAGGGTTGATCTCCTTCAGAATGGACTGGTTGGATCTCCTTGCAGTCCAAGAGACTCTCAAGAGTCTTCTCCAACACCACAGTTCAAAAGCATCAATTCTTCGGCGCTCAGCCTTCTTCACAGTCCAACTCTCGCATCCATACATGACTACTGGAAAAACCATAGCCTTGAGTAGATGGACCTTTGTTGGCAAAGTAATGTCTCTGCTTTTGAATATGCTATCTAGGTTGGTCATAGCTTTTCTTCCAAGGAGTAAGCATCTTTTAATTTCATGGCTGCAGTCACCATCTGCAGTGATTTTCGANTCTTGATTCCAGCTTGTGTTTCTTCCAGTCCAGCGTTTCTCATGATGTACTCTGCATAGAAGTTAAATAAGCAGGGTGACAATATACAGCCTTGACGGACTCCTTTTCCTATTTGGAACCAGTCTGCTGTTCCATGTCCAGTTCTAACTGTTGCTTCCTGAACTGCATATAGGTTTCTTAAGAGGCAGGTCAGGTGGTCTGGTATTCCCATCTCTGTCAGAATTTTCCACAGTTTATTGTGATCCACACAGTCAAAGGCTTTGGCATAGTCAATAAAGCAGAAATAGATGTTTCTCTGGAACTCTCTTGCTTTTTCCACGATCCCGCGGATGTTGGCAATTTGATCTCTGGTTCCTCTGCCTTTTCTAAAACCAGCTTGAACATCAGGAAGTTCACGGTTCATGTATTGCTGAAGCCTGGCTTGGAGGATTTTGAGCATTACTTTACTAGCATGTGAGATGAGTGCAATTGTGCAGTAGTTGGAGCATTCTTTGGCATTGCCTTTCTTTGGGATTGGAATGAAAACTGACCCTTTCCAGTCCTGTGGCCACTGCTGAGTTTTCCAAATTTGCTGTCATATTGAATGCCGCACTTTCACATCATCATCTTTCAGGATTTGAAATAGCTCAACTGGAATTCCATCACCTCCACTAGCTTTGTTCGTAGTGATGCTTTCTAAGGCCCACTTGACTTCACATTTCAGGATGTCCAGTCAAAATAGCCATCATCAAAATATCTACAAACAATAATGATGGAAAGGTGTGAAGAAAAGTGAACCCTCTTGCACTATTAGTGGGAATGCAAGTTTATACATCCACTACAGAGAACAATATGGAGATTCCTTAAAAAACCAGGGATAGAATTACAGTGTGACTCAACAATCCCACTACTGGGCATATACCTTGAGAAAACCATAATTGAAAGAGACACATGTATTCCAATGTTCATTGCAGCATATCTATAATAGTTAGAACATGTAAGCAACCTAGATGTCCACTGACAGATGAATGGATAAAGAAAGTTGTGGTACATATATACAATGGAATATTACTTAGCCATATAAAAGAACACATTTGAGTCAGTCCTAATGAGGTGAATGAACCTGGAACCTGTTATACAGAGTGAAGTAAGACAGAAAGCAAAAAGCAAATATTGTATATTAACAGATATACATGGAATCTAGAAAGATGGTACTGGTAAACTTATTTGCAGGTCAGCAATGGAGATGCAGACATAGAGAACAGATTTGTGGGCACAGCTGGGGACGGAGAGGGTGGGACGAATTGAGAAAATAGCATGGAAACATATACATTACCATATGTAAAATAGATAGCCAGGGGAAATGGCTGGGACTCAGGGTGCTCAAATCAAGTGCTCTGTGACAATCTAGAGGGGGTGAGATGGGGTGGGTGAGGAAGGGAGGTTCAACAACGAGAGGATATATGTATGCTGCTGCTGCTGCTAAGTCGCTTCAGTCGTGTCTGACTCTGGGCGACCCCATAGACAGCAGCCCACCAGGCTCCCCCATCCCTGGGATTCTCCAAGCAAGAACACTGGAGTGGGTTGCTATTTCCTTCTCCAATGCATGAAAGTGAAAAGTGAAAGTGAAGTTGCTCAGTCGTGTCCGACTCTTAGCGACCCCATGGACTGCAGCCTACCAGGCTCCTCCATCCATGGAATTTACCAGGCAAGAGTACTGGAGTGGGGTGCCATTGCCTTCTCTGGGATATATGTATACCTATGACTAATTTGTGTTGATGTATAACAAAGACCAACACAATACTGCAAAGCAATTATATTCCAATTTAAAAAATAAATAAACAAACCTCAATCTAAACCAAGCCTCTAAATATAGCCTCAAGTTTATGGGAAAGTTTATGGGCTTCCCTTGTGGCTTAGTTGGTAAAGAATCTGCCTGCAATGCAGGAGACCTGGGTTCAATCCCTGAGTTGGGAAGATCCCCCTGAGAAGGGAAAGGCTACCCACTCCAGTATTCTGGCCTAGAGAATTCCATGGACTGTATAGTCCTTGGGATTGCAACGAGTCAGACATGACTGAGTGACTTTCACTTTCACTTATGGGAAATACCATTCCATACTTACCAAATGATAAAACTGGACAAGGGTGACCTTAGCAAACCTGCTGAAGATTGGGAAGATGTGAAACTTTGGAAGCTCTCACACTCCGCTGGTAGACGTGCAAATTGACCTGTACAATTTGAATTCGACGATTCTTAAACTGTGGGGAAAGTCATCTTCTTGCCACTAGATGGTGCTTATTGGCTTTTAAGGAGTTTATTGTATTGTGTTCTATTATGTTGTTACATTCTCTCATTACTCTCCCCTGATCTTCAGAGGAAGGGACTAGCCTCTAGCACTAGAGAAGTTGTGATCCAGACCCAAGCAGCCATATCTGCTTTCGTCCTGTCTCGCCATGTCAGTACTAAGGACACATCTCTGAAGCTTGTTGTTTCCCTGAGCCATTTATTTTATTCATTTCTTTAGTAATACCTTTCTCTTAACACCGTATCAAGGATATTTTTTCTGAAGAATGTTTTTTGATATTCAGTAGTTCCATTCTCTAGTTTTAATTTTTGTTTTAGTTTGAGACCAGAGTTATAGAAAATGGTGCAAAGAAATTCTGTACACCCTTTACCCAAGACCTGGATTCCCTACTTATTAACATTTTCACCATTCTCCTTTTTTCTCTTTCTCTCCCTCCCTCCCATTCTCATTATCTCACCCGTACAAATATATGAAACAGCAATGATGTATAATTTTTTAAACCATTTAAAAGTAAGTTGCAGACATGATGCCCCATTGGCCTTGTAAAGAAGGGCACTATTTACAAAACCACATCCCTATCAAAATCAGGTCTGTTTCTCAAACTCTCTTTGTCTTTTATAATTTTGGTATTTTTGAGGCCGAGGTTCATGGACCTAGTTTGGGTTTGTTGTGTCCTCATGGTCAGATACAAGTTATAATTTGAGGGGCAGGAATATTACAGATGATCTCAGTGCATCACATCAGTAGGCAATGACGTCAGTGTGTCTTCTTACTGGTAATACTGTGTGTGTGTGCTCAGTTGCTCAGTCATGTCCGACTCTTTGCGATCCCATGGACTATAGCCTGCCAGGCTTCTCTGTGCATGGGATTCTCCAGGCAAGAATATTGGAGTAGGTTATCATTTCCTCTTCCAGGATCTTTCCCACCCAGGGATCAAACCTGCATCTCCTGTGCCTCCTGCATTGGGAGGCAGATTCTTTACCACTGAGCCACCTGATTAGCTGGCATTCTACCATAAAGTAACCGGGCTTCCCTGATGGCACAGGCCCTGGAGCCTGTGCTCTGCAACAGGAGATGCCACTGCAACGAGAAGCTGCACACACCACAACTAGAGGGTGGCCCCTGCTCACCCCAGCTGGAGAAAAGCCCTAGCAGCAGTGAAGATAAACAAATAAATAAAAATTATTAAAAGAAAAAAGAGGGCGCTCCAAAAATAAACAAATAAATAAAAATTATTAAAAGAAAAAAGAGGGCGCTCCTTTCTCATTGTTATACTACACCTTGAAGGATAGGCTAGAGAGAGAATCGAATGACTAAAAAGGGAGATAAATGGAAAAGAGAGATCAGGTAGTCACTTGAAGAAGTATGCTCATTTTAAACTTCTTTTTACACTAGGATGTGAGGTGGTGTTTAGCCATTTTTATTTTCTTGGGAACTTTTAGCCTTTTCCAACGTACACATCTAGGGAAACAGAAAATTCTAAGTTTTAAGATATTTTGGTGACGTTGGACATTCAGCTTTGTCACTTAGTAGGAAGGTGAAGGAAATTGAATTGTGCAGAATGAGTAGTTTTGAGCACCTTCCCTGTCTCTTTTTCTCTCACCCTTCACATCTAATCAATCAACAAACGCAGCCATTCTGCCTTCTCTCTGCCTGTCAACACCTCTTCACCCCATTAGCTTCTCCAGTTCAGGCTGTCATCCTTCACTTGAATAAATACAAGAGCCTCCAGACAGACCTCTTTCAAATCATCTTTTGCATAATCTGCCTAAAGCACAAATGTAGTCATCTCATATTCTTGTTTTAAAACCCACAAGGATGCCTCATTGCCTACAGAATAAGGATCAATTTCTTCATCCTGAAGACAAGGGCCTGGTGACCTCTTTCCCACCTGTCATTCACTACTCTTAATTCTTCCTGTCCTGAGCCTTATACTTCAGTAACAGCACGCTATTTGTAGCCACTGCCCAAACACCGTTTTGTTTCTTGCCTCTAATGCTCTCATTCCTACTATCTGGCGTCCTCCCCGCGCCCCCCGCCTCCCCGATAATGGCCTTAATTCCTTTTAAAAAATAGTAAATTGCCCTCTCTTTGGGTCAAAATATACTTCCCTGTCCCACAGATAATAGGTTTGGTCGTATGATTTGTTTGGATGAGGAATATGTGAGCAGAAGGTATGTTTATCACATCCAAGCTTAAGCTTTAAGAGTCAGAATATGCCTTGCTATGCTCTTCCTCCCACCCCATCCCCCACCCCCACTGAAGCTATGAGATTAGTAATGTTTCCAGGTAGAGGCTGCTTCACCAGCCTGGGTCCTAAAATGAGGACAGTGTGGACAGTCTGCAATGGTTGTGAGTGAGAAATAAACCTTTGTTGCTGTGAACCACTGAGATTCTGGAGTTATTTTTTACTGCAGCATGAAGAATCATATCCTGGCTGATACACTGGCCATCTCCTGCTCAGTCTTTCACACCGGGGACTACCTCCACTGAGGTTCTGCAGTAGATATGTGACTGCCCAATTCTTAATACAAATGAACTTCCTGTCTGGAGAAGCTGCCAATGCATGCATTTGAGCAGGAGGCTGCTTCTCCCTCCCTGGGAAAGCTAAAAAGAACTACCCTTGTACTCTCAGATTCCTCCCAGATAGGGAATAGGCGTACCCCCTAAGGTCAGACAGTTGGAAACTCTCGATTTAGGATTTTGAGTCTTTTTTTTTAATATAAATTTGTTCATTTTAATTGGAGGCTAATTACTTTACAATATTGTATTGGTTTTGCCATACATTAAGATGAATCCACCACGGGTGTACACGTGTTCCCCATCCTGAACCCCCCTCCCCCCTTCCTCTCCATACCATCCCTCTGGGTCATCCCAGTGCACCAGCCCCAAGCATCCTGTATCATGCATCAAACCTGGACTGGTGATCCATTTCACATGCGATAATATACATGTTTCAATGCCATTCTCCCAAACCATCCCACCCTCATCCTCTCCCCCAGAGTCCAAAAAACTGTTCTATACATCTGTGTCTCTTTTGCTGTCTCACATATGGATTTTGAGTCTTGATACAAAGAAGCAAGAACAGTAGATTATAGCATTATTTCTGTTGCTGGTGGGAACAGCCAGTGCCCAACAGAGTACCAGCAGTGAGAGCAGAATCAGGCATGTAACAGTGAGTGTGCAGTAGTGACAAGAGAGGCAGGCTGTTCCGGTGTATGAGCTGGCTGTCTTCCAGGCTGTTCCCTCATTCTTGCTCATTTTCTTAGCTTGCTTTCCTTGTTTTCCTAAAATTCTTTGATGTGCCCCATATCCTTCCAATCAATCTATTTTCTTCTTAAAAGTTACCCAGAATTGTTTCTGTTGTCAGCAATCAAGAAACTTATTCCTACTAATTCCCAGGACTCGAAGTGACCTGGTCTTCACATGGAGCTACATTTTATTTTTGTTTTTTTGTTTTTTATTAATTTTTCTTTTCTTCCTTCCTTCCTTTACTTTTGTCACATTTTAAAAGCCCAATCCTTAGCATCCAAAAAGATCTTTAAAAAAGAGTTCCAATCTCTACCTAATTTCTCTGAGGATCGTTAAAATGTGACCCATATTTACTGACACTTATTCATGCTCTTTCCTCACCTTACCTCCACCCTAAGAAGATTTCTCATGCATCACTCCTCTAGAGCATCCTTCCCACTTTTCCACACCTGACTGCCCAACTCTGGAAACTGTTTCTCTTACCCCCCACTTTCCTCCCACCTTTTTGTTATCTAGATCATCCCACCTCATTCAGTTAGGTCCTTATGTATTTCATTTTACCCCCGAGATCTTGGTTCTCTCTACTTATTTTTTTCAATTCTGCATTATCAATTCTGCAAAAGGTCTGGGAATCAAGCTGGCCAAGACAGAACTCTTCTTAAAGTAAAGGTGGTAAAATGGCAACCCACAAGCCATTGCCAGCCCTCCAACTTAGTTTAAGTTGTAGAATGTTTCTGCTGTCTTTACAGAGTTAGGTTCCAACATTTAACAGTGGGAGAATTTCACCTAAAAATCTGTATTTCCAGATCACCTGAGAAATCAAAAGACCTGGCCATATTGGGATCTCATTTTCCAATGGTAAGAATCAACAGGAGCTTGGGAGTAGCCACTTCCTTTTATGGGGCATCATTCCAGTTCTCTGTGATCCCTTCCCACTTTTCCTCAGTAAAGTTGCCTTTCTGGCTACTGTGGGCATTTGAATTTGCAGCCTCTGCTCTATAAGGCACACCGGGAAGGACAGGAAGCATCTGTGAGATGAAAGAGTACATCTTCTATGGGGATGGGGCACCAAGTGAAAGAAAGTATCCAAGAGGGGAGCACTTACACATTGTCAATCCTGTCCTCCCACCCTAGGACAAGGGAGGAGAGACTGATGAAAGCTGAACACAGAAGAAAGTGAGGCAGCTTCAGAAAGCATGGTAGGTAGAGGGGCAAGACAAATAAATGAAGGTGCCTAGTTGATCTGAAGAATAAAAGTGCAATGAATGTTTACAATCTTCCATGAGCTCATGTGTGGGAGGCTCCCTCTCTCTCCTTCCACCCTCCACCCCCACTAATCCTGTGCTCTTCTCTATACTTGAAAGGCATCATCCATGATGTCCCTCCAAGCTGCAGAGGAAGCAGAATATTGCTCATAATTTAGAAGCAAACTACACTCAATTCCATTTTAAATATATGAGAGAGAAAGCTTTTGAAAAGAATCTTAAGGCAAAATATTTCAAAAAGAACATTTACCTTCCAAAGTTTGCTTATATTCCTTTTATGTAAGAAATTTTCAGGCTTGCCTGGTGGCTCAGTGGTAAAAAATCCACCTGCTAATGCAGGGGACACGGGTTCAATCCCTGGTCCAGGAAGATCCCTCATGCTGCTGGGCAACTAAGCGTAGTACACCAAAACGACTGAGCCTGTGCTCTGGAGCCTGGGAGCTGCAACTACTGAAGCCTGAATGCTCCGGAGCCTGTGCTCTGCAATAAGAGAAGCCATTACAATGATCAGCTCATGCACTTCAGCTAGAGAGTAGCCACAAGTAGAGAAAAGTCCACACAGCAATGAAGACCCAGCACAGCCAAAGAAAGAAATTTTCTTATGCAGTATTAAAGTCAGATGTATGTAAATTATCAAACAACTGAACTAAAATTTCTTACACTAAACTTTTTGTCTTCTTACAACTTTACAGGTTCTTCACTGAAAAAAGTTACTTGGGGTCTATACCTCTATTTATATATGAAAGAGAGTTTCAACTCTTTAATGCTTCATGATTGTGAGTATAAAAAATAGCAAGTTTCAGGCTGGTGGAGAAGAAACCTATGGCAATGTTTAAGGAAAAGAGGGGATCAATGAAACACTGAACTATGAAGGCACTCCACTTCAAAATAATTCACTCCTCTGTAAAGAATTCAGGGGTTTTAATATTTGTAGTAATATATCAGGTTCATGCTTTTCAGGAAAGATCCAAGAGTTGAATATAGCTTAGGAAGAAAGGAAAAGGAGATGAGAGAATTGATAAATGGCAAATTTGGGTTACTATACTCTTCTTTTTAACTTCCATTTCTTGTCACTTTTTTTGGCATTTTATTCCAGTATCTTGTAGTGCTTGGTTATTTTTTATATTGTAACCAGGGACAGAAGAATGTTTTTTAAGCTGATTTCTTGCAAGTGAAATGACATCATCATTATGGAGAATAACTGGAAGTATCTAGTTAGTTTGAAGATGCACATACCATATGACCCAGAAATTCTTTATTTAGATATATACCCTATAAGAACTCTTGCATGCGTGCACAGGAAGACCTGTTCAAGAATGTACTTGCAGTATTGTTGGTAATCATCTCTATTAATAGTAGAATGGATAACTGAATTGTGGCCTAGTCACTGAACAAAATACTGTGTTGTAAAGAAAAGGAAGGAACTATGGCTTCATGCAACATTATGGGGGGAATCTTGCAAATATAATGTTGAAGGGAAAAGCAGGTTGCAAAAGAAACACACTATAACAATATAATATTTGAAATAGTGTGGCATAGTCATGCAGATACTCTGGAGTCAGACTCCTGAGTTCAAACCCAGCTCTACTATTTACTACTTGTGTGACCCTGGCAGGTAACTTAACCTCTTTTGGCCTCAGTTTTCTTATCTGTGAAGTGGGGATAGTATTTGTTCAACTTAATGTGGCTATTATGAAAAGAAAAATAAGTTAGTACTAAAGTACTAAGAAGAATAAATAGTACCATCATTTTTCATACAGTATATATTCAGTCTAAAATCACACAGAAAATACTATGTATTTTATAAGAATGTCTATGTGTAAAAGTACATAGACATGAATGGGAATGAAAATACAAATTAATGAGAGCAGTTATCTCCTAGACAGAGAAATATTTCTTGAACTGTGGTAGGTACATGATTTTTTGTTATTATCCTAATGCCTTTGTGTGTGACTGAACTATCTCATGATAACTTTTAAATCAAATGAATAAAATTTATTTTTAAAACTATATATACAGTATAACCAAATTTCCAAAAGAACTGGAAAATAGAGGAAAATATACAACAAATTACACACTTAATTCACAATTTTTTAAAAATTATGTGTGATTCTTTCAACATGTGACTAAGGTTGGTAAATAAGAATGCTATTTCTGCAGCATTATTGATAATAGCCAAAATCAACCCAAATGACAATTAGTAAGCAAATGGATAAACAAATTGCTGTACATCCACACAATGGAAGGAAATTCAGCAATAAAAAAGCAATGAAATGTTGCTATATGCTACAACTTGGATGAAATTCAAAAACATTATGCTCAGTAAGAAGAGCCAGACACAAAAGACCACATATTGCATGATTCCATTTATATGAAATGTCTAGGAAAGGCCAAAAAAGTGCCCAAAATAGATTAGTGGTTGCCTGGAGCCATGGCGGAGGAAACAAGGAATGCCTGCAAATGAGCACGGAAGATTTTTAGGGAGTGATGGAAATAGTCCGCAATGAATGGTGATGATGGCTGCACAGCTATGTTTATTACTTTGAGTGTTATTAAAATTCAATAAATTACACACCCAAGTGGGTGAATGTTTTGGTATGTAATTTATATGTCCAAAAAAAACCACATGGTTTTAAAAAATAGTCTTTAAAGAAGAAACACTTATGCTTGGGAGAGAAGGAGGTGATGTTATTTTAGTTTATAGACATGAACATGGATGGATATAAACTGAGAAGGGGCCCAGAACTCTATCCCCATTAAACTGTGTCAGTAAAAACCCTTCAGGTAGGTTGAGGTGGGGCTTGAAAGCAAAGGCACCTTTCTGTCAGGGTTTCTGGGAGGAGGCCACCTTGTAGGAAGGCCCTCATCAACCTGGAACTGCCAGAGTAAGAAAAAAATAGTCATGGTAGCACCATTAGGCAGAGAGAAATCTGAGCATGGCGCTTCCGTTTCTTAATGTTCTGTTTGTGGTTTGCAGGAGATTCAGAAGTTCCCGCACATCCCAATTTGGGGAGAAAGTGAAAGTGTTAGTTGTTTAGTCCTCTTTGACTCTTTGTGACCCCATGGACTGTAGCCCACCAAGCTCTTCTGTCCATGGGATTCTCCAGGCAAGATTACTGGAGTGGGTTGCCATTTCCTCCTCCAGGGGATCTTCTTGACCCAGGGGTTGAACCCAGGTCTTCTGCATTGCAAGCAGTTTCCTTACCATCTGAGACACTAAGGATGAGCATTAAGTCTTGGTAAAGAAAATAACTGAAAGAAACCTGGAAATTATGATCCTGGTACCAAATACTATGTATCTGTTGATGATCCTCAAATTTATGTCTAACTCTAGGCTTCAACCTCCAATGGCCAACTTGATATCTTCCCTGGGGTACTGCATATAAATGTACAACCAAACATAGCCCCAAATGGCAGTCTTGATTTGAACAGCCCCAGACCTTCCCCACCCACCACTCTCCCAGATTGCCACCCTCACCCACATCCACTGTCCCAGTCACACAGGACCCACTTTCCCTCTCTCCACTGCTACCACTTGTTTTTGGACACCATTATTTCTTTCCTGGATAAAGCAACAACCTCATAATGGGTCTCTCTGCTTCCAATTTTGCTTTCCTCCAACCCATCCTCCATACAACAGCAAAATTTGTTTTCTTTAATGTAAATTGGGTCCTGTCACTTAAGTTCTTAAAACTCTCCAATGGCTTCCCATTGTACACAGAGTAAATCCCTGAATAATCTGGCCTAAGTCCCCACCTGGCATTCTTCCCGCTACTCACTACATTTATTCACAATTGTTCTTCTCTCAATTTTCACATTTCCTAAGCTCTTTCCATCTCAAAGCTTTGGCACGTACTGTTCCTTCAATTTATACTGATCTTTGGCCTTCTCATCCTTCACATTTCAGCTTAAATATGCCTCTCCCAAAGTCACCTTCTCCAATTGCTCTTTGTAAAGTAGCCTCCCTTTTTATTCCCTTCCTTCACCTCCTTTTTGTTTTCTTCACAACACGTCTCACAGTTTGCAACTAATATGTGTTGCTTTAATTATACTTAAGGCTGCTTCTCTTATGAATAACTGAACCTCTATGAACCACATGCTACTTTTGTAGCCCCAGCATCCAGCATAATACCTGGAACGACTCAACAAAGATTTGTTGAATGAAAGCATTTAGAACACCACTCGAATATTACCCCCTATTGTTCTATTTTCAAAAAGAAATAGATTTTCTTGATAGTATTGAAACTGAACAGGACCCCGTGGTCCTTCCCTTCCATGTCCTCTGCCGGCCTTTTGTCTATGCAAAAACTTTAGCCAAAGAATAAGTCTAAACAGGGAAGCAAGAAAATATAGAAGCAAAGGAAAATAGGACAAAACAATAATAGTTTATTCAGTAAGCAAAGTCAAGGACCTTTAGCTCTTTCTCAAGGGCTATAGATAATATTCTGAGCCATATACTGTGAGCTGTCCTGTGGATACTAAAACCCCCACCAGGTGGAAGAAGTTAACTACAGGATGACCAGACTGTAGTCATGATACAGTTCTAAGAACTGGCCTCCTGGAAAAGGGAACAAAATGGACTGTGGACCTGAAGAGTAGCTGTACTTAAAATAACCAACACGATGCTGATCAGACCACCGATGACCAATTTCAAGATGACTGTCAGAGGTTTCTGTACTGTTTCTACATGTAGCCGCCTCCTTCGTCTATAAAAGCTCTTGTCCCTGATTGTAGGGAGTCGATCTCTAGACAGGACACCATCTCTCTCCCTTCCTCCCCCTCCTCCAATTTCTGACATCTAAAGTAAAGCAAGCTTTCCTTTCTACCAATCTTGCCACTTTATCAGCTTTTGAGTGGTGAGCAGTCTGATCCCACTTTTGGCTACAGTATCAGGACTATTTTGATTACAAATAATGGGAGCCCATTTAAATGCAAATAAAAAGGAAATTCATTATGCAGACATAGGTTCTCTCAGGAACCTGAAGGGCAAAAAGGTAAGGGGCATCTTAGGAAAGATCTCAATGCAAGAACTGAGGTATTGCAAGGAACCCAGGAATTTTACCCTATTTACAAGCTAAGAAGTTTCCCTGTCACAGTGTCATTCTGGCAGAAAACAAAAATGTTCCTGAGATGTAGACAAAGAAGAATATATCATTCATACTCATAGCAGTAGCCAGAGTATCAACATTTGCACTCGTTCTGAGCTTCAGTGCCCACCGGGCAGCATGAAGAGAGCCAGGTGGTGCTTATATACCCAGTGGATTGTAGGTGAGAACCCCCAAGTTTAGGGAACCCAAGTCTTTTTTATTTTGCTTATTTATTTTTGGCTGCCCTGGGTCTTCATTGCTGGGTATAGTCTTTTGCTAGTTGAAGTGAGTGGGAGCTGCTCTCTACTTGAGGTGTGAAGGGCTTCTTACCGTAGTGGCTTCTCTTGTTGTAAAGCTCAGGCTCTAGGGCAAGCAAGCTTCAGTAGTTGTGGTGCATGGGCATAGTTGCCCCGTAGCATGTGGAATCTTCCCAAACCAGGGATCAAACCCATGTCTCCCTGGGTTGGCAGGTGGATTCTTAACCACTGGACCACCAGGGAAGTCCAAGGGAACCCAAATCTTTTAAAATGAGCAGGATGTATGCCTGAACTTGGCCCTGAGAGGAAACATTATTTTTAGTTTGTTGTTTAATTGCTAAGTCATGTCCAAATCTTTGCGATCCCATGGCCTGCGGCATGCCAGGCTCCTCTGACCTCCACTGTCTCCCAGAGTTTGCTCAAATTGATGTCCATTGAGTCGGTGATGCTATCTAACCATCTCTTTCTCTGCTGCCCCCTTCTCCTTTCGCCTTAAATCTTTCCCAGCATCAGGGTCTTTTTCAGTGAGTTGGCTTTTTGCATCAGGTGGCCAAAGAGTTGGAGCTTCAGCTTCAGCATCAGTCCTTCCAATGACTATTCAGGGTTGATTTCCTTTAGGATTGACTGGTTTGATCTCCTTGCAGTCCAAGGGACTCTCAAGACTCTTCTCCAGCACCACAGTTCAAAAGCTTCAATTCTTCAGTGCTTAGCCCTCATGCAAAGAGTTGACTCATTGGAAAAGACTCTGATGCTAGGAGGGATTGGGGGCAGGAGGAGAAGGGGTCGACCGAGGATGAGATGGCTGGATGGCATCACTGACTCGATGGACGTGAGTCTGAGTGAACTCGAGAGATGGTGATGAAAAGGGAGGCCTGGCGTGCTGAGATTCATGGGGTCGCAAAGAGTCGGACACGACTGAGCGACTGAACCGAACCGAACTGAACTCTGCATATAAGTTAAATAAGCAGGGTGACAGTATACAGTCTTGATGTACTCCTTTCCGAATTTGGAACCAGTCGTTGTTCTATGTCCAGTTCTAACTGTTGCTTCTTGACCTGCATACAGATTTCTCAGGAGGAAGGTCAGGTGGTCTGGTATTCCCATATCTTGAAGAATTTTCCACAGTTGGTTGTGATCCACACAATCAAAGCTTTGGCATAGTCAATAAAGCAGGAGTAGATGTTTTTCTGGAACTCTCTTGCTTTTTTGGTGATCCAACAGATGTTGGCAATTTGATCTCCGGTTCCTCTGCCTTTTCTAAATCCAGCTTGAAGATCTGGAAGTTCACGGTTCACATATTGCTGAAGCCTGGCTTGGACAATTTTGAGCATTACTTTACTAGTGTGTGAGATGAGTGCAACTGTGCAGTAATTTGAATATTCTTTGGCATTGCCTTTCTTTGGTATTGGAATGAAAACTGACCTTATCCAGTCTTTTGGCCACTGCTGAGTTTTCCAAATTTGCTGGCATATTGAGTGCAGCACTTTCACAACATCATCTTTTAGGATTTAAAATAGCTCAACTGGAATTCCATCACCTCCACTAGCTTTGTGTGTAATGATGCTTCCTAAAGCCCACTTGACCTCACATTCCAGGATGTCTGCCTCTAGGTGAGTGACCATACCATCGGGGTTATCTGGGTCATGAAGATATTTTTTGTATGGTTCTTCTGTGTATTCTGGCCACCTCTTCTTAATATCTTTTGCTTCTGTTAGGTCCATACCATTTCTGTCCTTTATTGTGCCCATCTTTGCATAAAATGTTCCCTTGGCATCTCCAATTTTCTTGAAGAGATCTCTAGTCTTTCCCATTCTATTGTTTTCCTCTATTTTTTTGCTTTCCTCTATTTATTTAGAGATAATCTGTAATAATAAATTTAAATAGAACAAATTACATTGTTTTGCATAAAATTATTCTCAAACTACAGAAATATTTCAATCAACAAAGATTCATTAGAAACTGCATGCAGGGCACTAAGTTTATTTAATGAGAAGAATGAGGAAAGTGAAAGTAACATCAGCAGCACAATTCATATTCTTTAATATGCTTATTCAGAATATGAAATGCCCTTAATCTTCCATCATTACTGTAGAATTTAGCTACTACTTAGATAAGTGAGCTTTAGTACAGTGCTATTTAAAGCTTAGAACTATTTGTAACAGGTGCATGATAAGTACAGAGATTGAGACTAAGCATTTTGAAACTTTTATAGCTATTTGTATAACTTTCTAAGTAAATTCAAAAATGAAATTTTTCTCTAACAACAAATGTAGGTTTTAATTTTATATATCTTTTTAAATTTAATTTTTCTAGGAATTCACTTTTACAAAAGTCTAATTTTCCTACAGACTGAAAATAAGAAAAGTAGTCTTTACCATGGACAGCTTTAGAAGCTCTATTTTAGTATAGTGTAGTAGTGTTAGTCGCTCAGTTGTGTCTGACTCTTTGCCACCCCACAGACTGTAGCCCGCCAGGCTCCTCTGTCCATGGGATTCTCCCGGCATGAATACTGGAGTGGGTAACCATTCCCTCCTCCAGAGGATCTTCCTGACCCAGGGATCAAACCTAGGTCCCCTGCATTGCAGGCAGAATCTTTACCATTTGAGCTACAGGGAAGCTTCGTGTAACTTTTTTAGTATAAACACTGTAAAGTCATCTATTATTACTATTACTCTCAGGTGGTTCCTGAGCACACTAGCAGTCTAATTGGATTATAGATTGTTTACTAAATATGCCAGATTACTGATTGTTATGTATATGTTGAGTAATCAAAATATTTGAGGTACCTGTTGAAGCGGATGTACTAACCATTGCTTTTCTGCCCATAATATTTTGGACGTTTTATAGGATTCTAATCACTTCTGCCCACCCTTGCTTCAGCTTGTTCTCTTGCAATGGGCTAATCTTAGTTAGCCTAGTAATATGGTGAGTCTAATATTATGTCACCCAAGAATCCGGAATTGAGACACTGAGAGGCTGAGTGATTAGGTCACAGTAGGCACACAAGCTGAAATGTCAACAGTTGTTACAACACCAAACAAAAAGTCACATGTAAGCTGATGTTAAGATGGGAACTCAGAAGCCATGAGTAAGCAGGAGTTTTGAGAGAGAACAAAAGGGATGGAGCCACTGCTGAAAATGCAAGAAGCAGAGACCAGGAAGCTCCTAGTTAAAATGCAAATCAGGTCATGTCACTCTTCTGCCCAAAACCCTCCCTTTTCTTTTCGTTTTAGTTGGAGTAAAAGCCTAAGTCCTTACAAGTACCTCATAGGCCCTATGGAAGCTTTCCTCTGTCCCTCTGATCTCCGTCTCCCAAGACCCTCCCCACCACTCACTCCAGTTCAGCAACAGGGAACTTCTTTCTTGATGCCTGGCACATTATTGCCTCAGAGCCTTTGACTTGCAACTCTGTGGGAATGCTCTTCCCAAGTAACCTGCCTGTTGTACTTTCTTACCTCCTTCAGACCTTTGCTCAGGTGTCATCTTCTCTGCAAGACTCTGCCTAGCCACTATTTAAAATTACAATCCTACCCCTGCGCATGCTCCTTATTCTCCTCCCTGATTTTTCTCCATAGCACCATCATCATATGGCAAACTCTACATTTTACTCATGTATTTATTATCTGTCACCTATCACTAAAATGTAAGCTCCATAAAGTCAAGTCTTTTTCTTTTGATTCTTTACTATATGCCTAATGCCTAGAACAATTCCTGGTACTAATATGTGCTCAATAAACATGTTGGATAAATAAATGAGCAACTTAAAGGAGAGGGAGGACGTTGCCTTGGTTTCTTTTGAAACATGACTGATAGTTCTTATGGGCATATAGAGTACCGCTTTTTTTGTTATTGCGCTGGGTTTTTGCTGCTGCACGCGGGCTTTCTCTAGTTTTGGTGAGGGAGGAATAATCTTCATTGAGGTGCATGAGCTTCCCATTGCATTCTCTTCTCTTGCTGCGGGGCACAGCTCTAGGCGTATGGGCTTCAGTAGTTGCAGCTCAAGGGCTCTAGAGATTGGGTTCAGTAGTTGTGGCATACAGAGTTAGCTGCCTTGAGGCATATGGGATCTTCCCGGAAAAGGGATGGAACCTGTGTCTCCTGCATTGGCAAGCAGATTCTTATTCACTGTACCACGAGGGAAGTCCTTGCCTTGGTTTCTTTGTCGTTCTGTTCCTCAACTGGCTTTACCTATCATCAGATGTTATAGTATGACTTTTTAATAGCTCCACTTTTTTACTTTTTTTGAAAAATGTATTTATTTATTTGGGCTCTGCTGGGTCTTCATTGCTGCCCAGACTTTCCCTAGTTGTGGTGAGCAGAAGCTACTCTTTAGTTGTGGTACAGAGGCTTTGCATTGCAGTGGCTTTTCTTTTTGTGGAGCACAGGCACTGGAGCATGGGGGTTTCAGTGGTTGTAGTGTGCGGGCTCAGGAGTTGTGGTTTCCGGGCTCTAGAGCACAGGATCAACAGTCATCGTGCACAGGCTTAGCTGCTGTGTCATGCGGGATCTTTCCAGACTAGGGACTGAACTTATGTCTTCTGCATTGGCAGGCAGAGTCTTTATCATAGAACCACGAGGAAAGCACCTCCTCCTCGCCTTTTTTTACTTTGGGTTTCTCTTAAGCATGTCAATATTTACATGGTTCCAAAGTCAAAACTATGTTACAAGATAAACTCAAGATAAATTCTATTTTGTTGATGAAAAATTAATCAGTCAATTTAAAGAAGAAATGGAAAACTTATTCAAGCCAAATTGAGCATTATAACCTAGGATGAGCTCTTCAGAAAGCTCTGAGGACTGTTCCACCTGTTACAAGTCAAAGCATAGTTATGTAAATTTTTTGAGATAAGAAGGTTGTATATTAAATGATATATTATTAACAGTTTATGCAATCCAGATCTGTAAGTACACAGTGATGGGTCATTCAGACCCCTTTAGAACATCAGGAAGGAACATTATCTTTAAAGGAGTTGTCTTCTTGGTCCAGACAGAATGTTGCTCTTTATGGTTGAGCAGGTATTTCTGCTGATGGGGAGATTTGGTCAATGCACAATTCAGATACACAATGTACAGTGGGGGAGAGAGGAGGCCAAAGAGCAGAGAAAATTTTTTCCATGTTTAAATTTTTATCTTGCCAAAATTCATAAAATATGAATATTGTATCATAATTTCTATTTCCTTCACTCTATTTCCTCCTTTCTCATTGCGTGCATGAGTGCAAAGTCACTTCAGTCATGTCCAACTCTCTGCGACCCTATGGGCTACAGTTCACCAGGCTCCTCTGTCCATGAGATTTTTCCAGGCAAGAATAGTGGAGTGGGTTGCCACGTTCTCTTCCAGAGGCTCTTCCTGATCCAGGTATTGAACCCGAGCCTCTTATGTTCCTGCTGTGGAATGTGGGTTCTTTACCACAAAGTGACTAAGTGTCAGTTGCTCAGTTGTGTCTGACTCTCTGCAACGTTATGGACTATACCCCGCCAGGCTCGTTCTCCAGGCAAGATTACTGGAGGGGGTTGCCATTCCCTTCTCCGGGGGATCTTCCTGACCCAGGAACTGAAGCCAGGTCTCCTGCATTGCAGGCAGATTCTTTACTGTCTAAGCCACCAGGGAAGCCCTCTTTACCACTAGCACCACCCTTTCTCATTGGGTCACCATTTTCTTTTCTTTTTTTTTTTTTTTATCATTTTTGTGTTAGTCTTCCGTTGTTTCTTTCTGAAAATATAAGCACATATGTACATACTTTATATCTGTCCCTCCTGTTGACACTAAGCACCATTCTAAACCAATTATCTTGGAGACAAGTTATGTTTTTCTTTCCTTTTACTGCACAGTCCTCCACTGTGTGGCTGCCTCATGATGTCTCAACCAGTCCCATACTGACAATACTGGAGTTGCTTTCAGTCTTTTGTTATTACCGATAATGGCATAAAAATAGTAAATTGCCCTTTGCATATTTCTGTTTAATATTTTTTTCCAGTTTACTTTTGGAATATCTTCTTAAAAGTGAGATGAGTGGACAACCCCCTTTTTAAACTGAGATGGTTCAAGTGGTTTTCTGCTCATTACAACCAACAAGTTGAGATTAAAATAGCTACCCATCCCTGAAGGCCTATCTGAAATTATACTTCTTCTGGGAAAACTCAAGCCACTTCTATTCCCTTAATACTTTCTCTCTTTCTCTCTCAAAAAAAAAAAAAAAAAAAAGTCAGATGAAAAACAAACACACAAAAAAAGCCCTTGTATTCTCTCTTGTCCATATGGCTTACATGGCACTTTTCACAAGGTTCTGTGTATGCATAGTTATCTGTGTACATTTCATCCCCTTAATTGGACAGTAAGCTGCTGCAGAGTAAGGGGCACAGTCCTTATATGGCCTTTATCTTCTCTGGCCCTTAACAGTGTACTTTGAACTAGTAACAAAGACCGAATGAATATATAGAGTATAACCCAGCATACTACAGTGCCCATATAAAACTGTCCATTTCGAGTTAAGCCTTACTGAGACTTCTCTGGCTGTCCAGTGGCTAAGACTTGGGGGTTCCACTGCAGAGGGCACAGTTTCCATTCCTATCTGGGGAACTAAGATCCCGCATGCCACACTGCTCAGCCAGAAAAAAGAAGAAAAAAAAAAGCAATAGATTTATGCCTTACACACCCACCACAATAAATCTCATGTCAACTGAAAAGCTGAATGTAAACATTCTAGGAAACTATAAGAAAAAAGATCTGATGTTTAGCATTGTTTGGAGGTCAGGGAAAGGACTGTCTAAACTTTGGGCATTAAGCCAGACTGACCCAATAGAAATGAGCCTGGAGCCCTCTAGCACATCATTTTGTATCCTCTCATATAGCTCCAGCTCATATTCTCTGCTCATGGTACTAATCTTGGCTGGTTCACTGCTGGGCTGACCCTACAAGGGATGACTGAATGTTGTTGCTCAAATATAAGACTCCAGAGCCAAGCCCATTGCTACAATCACTTGGAAGCTCTGGCAACTACATTATTGTGCTCAGGGAGCACATCAGCTTCTGTGTGGAGGCGGTGGCCTTTATTAGCCTTTTGACTAAGTGTAGGAGGAATTGTTTTTTCTGCCTGAACTCAGGCTATGCCTATTCTTGGAGGGGACCTTGTGCAACATTATGATGTAGCTCTAAAGGTATCTGAGGTGGAGATGTAGAAAAGCATCTCTTTTATCCTACCTGGTGGACAGGTTGGAGAAATTCATCACCTTCCACGCAGCCTGTAATTCTACTTATGAGAGCAATACACATTGCCCTGCTAGCCCATAGTACACATACCCTCTCTCTGCCAGGATCATGACAGTCAATACCATGATCTGTCCTGCTGCCCACGCATAGCAGAATCTTGGTGGTTTTCTCAAGAGTTGTTTACAAAGATATCATATCATAATTTGGGTCCAATATTCAAAGGAGGAAAAGGGGACGACAGAGGATGAGATGGTTGGATGGCATCACAGACTCAATGGACATGAGTTTGAGCAAACTCTGAAAGATGGTGAAGGACAGGGTAGCCTGGCGTGCTGCAGTCCATGGGGTCACAGAGTCGGGCATGACTGAACAACTGAAAGGCGAACAACATTCAAAGACCAGAGGGTACTTAAGCAGAACTGTGAACTGACAGCTTTGCGTCACAGGAGGTTGCCTAGATACCTGGCCACACCTCCTGATCAACTGAAAGGGGGTTGGAAAAATAGGCAATAGCAAAAGTGCAAGCGATCTGGGAGAATGGTGATGACTGAAAGGGGAAGTGAGTCTTCCTTACATAAGCTGGGGTAGACAACCACTCCGACAGACAGAACAGCTCTGTTTGAACCAGGAATCGTCTCTTCACGTGCAGGTGCCCTATCTGAAGTCAACCATACCCACTGATAACAGGGGAACCACCTGTGCCCAGCTTCTCATCTCCCTGCCAACACCCTACCCTCATTTCTTTAGACAAAGGTACAGATGTGAGATGAGGGCTATCTGGTTTCAGGGAACTTTGGGGAGACGGAATCTGTTTACAGATTGGCACAATGGTGGACTCTTGGGCATCAGGGACTCTGTAGAGTGGGCCCTGGTCCAGCATATCTGGTTACCAATGTGTCCCAAGGCTAGAAACACACAACCGAGCCAGGCAACAGTATCACTGGCCCTTTAAATGCAACTCTTCCTCCCACACAACCTGCTACTAAGCCTGCAAACACTTAATTTTAGTGGAAACTCACCGTCTCATCTACTGGTGAGGCCACGCCTCCTGCTCTCATGTGTTTCCTTTGCTTTATACTTTGTCTTTTGATAACTGCGTGATGATGGACAGGGAGGCCTGGAGTGCTGTGATTCACGGGGTCGCAAAGAGTCGGACACGACGGAGCGACTGAACTGAACTGAACTCGTCTCCCTTATTTCAGGATCTATTCAAATATTCCTTCTCTCATGTATAGGCCTAGGACTCTTGCCATTAAATTCTGGCCTTTAAATCTTCATGCTTTGTTGATTGTGGTGGTAAGTATTACTGCTCTGGGTAAAAGACTCCCTCTGTCAACTTCTTCCCCATAAAACTCCTACAGAACTGGACTAGTCTACCAGCCTTTCTTTCGGGTAAGAAGCTCAGATGCTGAAGCTTCATCTAAGTAAAGTACTGACTGGGGGCAGGAGGGACATGGTCTTCGGGACCCTTCTTCCTGCTTCTCAAGTATCTGGAGTACTATCAGAAAAAGTGAAAGTGAAAGTCGCTCAGTCATGTCCAACCCTTTTCAACCCCAAGGACTATACAGTCCATGGAATTCTCTAGGACAGCATACTGGAGTGGGTAGCCTTTCCCTTCTCCAGGTGATCTTCCCAACCCAGGGACTGAACCCAGGTCTCGCATTGCAGGCAGATCCTTTACCAACTAAGCCACAAGGGAAGCCCAATACTATCAGAGTAAATGGCCTACTAGGGAGTATTTTGAACAAGAGATGGAGGAATTACTTCCCTCTCTTAAGGAACAGATTATTTCCATGTGTCGAGTCCCAGGGTCTCTGAGACTGCAAAACTGGCAAACGTGCTCTTAGAGCAAGAGGATCAAGTTGTTGGGTATCATGAAAGCAATAACCCTTGTTTCCAGTCCCCACTCCAGATGGTAGCTGACTGAGGTGTCAAAATTCTTGGAAGAAAAATAATGGAGAACTCATCTTGGTCATGAACTATGGGAGATTATGAGTGCAGATTCTAAAGTCAGACCACCTGGGTTCAAAACCAGCTCTACTACTTCTGGGAAGTTATTTAACATTTTTGTCTTGGTTTCCTCATTTGCAAAACAGAGATGATGATACTAATAGCTGCTGCCTCAAAGGACAATTGTGAGTTTTAAATGAATTATTATGTATCATAAAAGTGGTTGATAATTGTTAGCTACTATTTTCTGTTCTGTTTTTGGGAAGTTTTTTTGGCCACATCTTGTGGCATACGGAACTTCTCTGACCAGGGATTGAACTAACAACCCCAGGAATGGAAGCATGGAGTCTTAACCACTGGTCTGCCAGGAAAGCCCCTTCTTAGTCACTATTATTGGGCTAATTCAGAAAGACCTAGATATTTACAGAATTACACTTCCAGGGTACATATAACTTTGTTTATGTAAGGGTGATGATGAATAAGAAAGTAAATTTCTAGATGAGCTTCAGTAAATTGAATAGTTGATTATGTCTGTCAGTCTGTGTAATATTCCAGGAGTTTTCCAAAGACTTAGGAATAGAATTCTTTCAACTTCTTAGATAGAAAAGTAACTGTATAAATGTCTAGACAGCTTAATTTATTTATGTCTAATCCAGCCCTTTATTCATAGTCTACTATCTCTCTAGCATCTCTAAATTAGTCCTCAGAATAACCTATTTTAAATCCTAAGACAGATAACTGGGACTTGTATCAACTTGGAGATTTGGATGATTCTTAATACGGTTTCTCCTATCCTTGAATGGTAGGTTCCCTAGAATATCATTGATATTCAGAAGTGATTCACAGTCTTCTTTTCCAGCTTCACTGTTCTGCTGATATACTACTTAAAAAAAGGAAGAAATAATAAATTTTATTTAAAATCTTATCTTCCCTTCTGCTGCCACAAAAAGGGTGGGAGATTAAGTAATGTTTCATTTGGGGCTCAGACAATAGCCTCCTAAGACTATAAGAGCCTGTTCACCTCTGCCCTGATCATGGGCCTTCCATCTTTACATCAATATAATACATGCCCCCAACAGTGAGATAGGGGACCACTCTTGACCAGAGGACCTTCTTAAGGAAGTGATGCCTGACATCATGGCCACTTTTGAGGCATCCCAATGGCAACCCACTCCAGTACTCTTGCCTGGAGAATCCTATGGATGGAGGAGCCTGGTAGGCTGCCATCCATGGGGTCACTAAGAGTCGGACACGGCTGAGCGACTTCACTTTCACTTTTCACTTTCATGCATTGGAGAAGGAAATGGCAACCCACTCCAGTGTTCTTGCCTGGAGAATCCCAGGGACAGAGGAGCCTGGTGGGCTACCGTCTATGGGGTCGCACAGAGTTGGACACGACTGATGCGACTTAGCAGCAGCAGCAACATAACTGTAAGGCCTAATCAATGTTGCCTGGAAAAATTTTAGGTCCAAATCCTGGGCTCCTCTTCTTTTTGTTCCCAAGATTTCAATTCAGAATCTCTTATATGCATAGCCTTAAAGTTCCTGAGATTCCTTCTTAAAGTAGTATGTGTCAAGACAGTAAAGAAAAGTCCCCCAGATAGACCAGAAGGAGGTAGATCTCGGGGGGAAATGCTGGTGGGGATTAGGTGCGAGAGAACATCTAGGAAATGACTAGCCCAGTGTGTGCCTGTGATGACAAAATGGATGTGCTAAATAGACAAGGTTTCTTCAAAGAATTTGAGAATTTTACAAACAAATGCAAATATTTCTGTAAGTGCCCAGTAATTTCTAAACTCCTTTTGGGCATATGCTCATACATACACATACACATATTGGTTTATGATTTTAGGACTGCTGAATATCTTTAAACCATTGAGTAATAGTTTTTCCTTAAATACTTTTGGTGGTTTGTAATATTTTCCACTTTGCTAGGAGTTTCGCCAAGAACTACCACGCAAGTAGAAACAAGTTTTGGAAGGGGCCACACCTGCTTAGAAAAGAAGCAACTCCTTCATTCAGGAACAAAGCAAGCTTATCATAAAAGACAACACCTGAAGAGCTAGTTGGGCTAAATGTGATGCATACTACAGACACCTCCCAGCTTTACGCCTCATACTTACATGAGGTCACTTTTAGAGTGATTTTAAAAATATGCTCTAACAATTCAGAATCACCAGAGAAGACAGTATTGCAGTTAACCTGAAAGAGAAAGATAGTTTTAGGGTGGAATGTAATATTCTTATCCTCATACTTCTCAGTGAAAACCTAAGATTTTCTCTCCTCAGCAATTTGTAAGGGCTGTTGGCATTCAGGACATGTTGAAGATGACATATGTGTATGACATGCTGCTCTTTTGGAAGAGAAAATATAATTAAGAAAATCAACCATTCAACGTTATTAGGAATCTCCACCTTAATGACCTGAGACATAACAAATACATTTATCTGAAATCCACTTGACCTAAGTCCATCCATTCATTCAACATTTATTAACACCTACCATATAGTAGGCACTGTTCTTGGCACCAGGCATCAGTGAATCCTGTTTTCACACAGTTCATATTCTGCTGGGGAGAGATAGGCAATAAACAAAAGGAAGAAATAGATGATGTATCCGAGGAAAAATTAAAAGGTTAAGAGGGTAGGGAACGGTAAGGATGCTATTTTGTGAGGGTCATAATAATGAAGATAGTGAACTTAGGTGGTTATATTTGAGCTGAGACCTGAATGAAGGGAGATTAGTGATGTGACATTGTGGAAGAAGAATTGACCCTGGATAGAGGGAATAGCAAATGCAAAGTCCCTAAAGTAGAGATCTGCATGGCATGTTGAAGAACATCAGAAAGGCCAGTGTGGCTGGACTAGAGTGACAGAAGGGAAGAATAGGGTACTCAATGAGATACCTGAAGAAGTTGCCAAGTATCCAATCTTACAGGACAAAGAAAGGATCTGAGATTATTAAGTATGTTAAGAATCAAGTAGAGGATCCCCAGCAAAGAAGTGGCCTGGTCTGACTTAAACAAAGGATCATCTGGTTACTATTTGCATCACAGATTATAAGCAGCAACGTGGAACAACCCATTAAGAGAGAACCACAAGGAAAGATAGCAGCTTGAACCAGAGTTGTACTAGTGGTGGTGCGAGGAAGTATTCAAACATATTTTGAATATAAGGCCAGAGGTTAAGGTCAAGTAGGTGGTGCTATTGGTAAAGAGCCTACCTGCCAATGAGAGATGTGGGTTTGATCCCTGAATCGGGAAGATTCCCTGGAGAAGAAAACGGCAACCCACTCCAGTATTCTTCCCTGGAGAACCCCAAGGACAGAGGAGCCTGGTGGGCTATGGTCCATAGGGTAGCAAAGAGTTGGAGTGACTGAAGCAACTTAGTTAGCACACATGTACCATATTTATGGTATAGCTAGAATCTGCCATCCAGTCTTTTGATGACCCATTCATTCCTTCCCACTGCCCCATGAACTTCATAATGTTATATGAACTATTCTTTGCAAGGAATATATTTGGAATGCTCTTGTTACAGAACCTGGCTGGTTGAGATCTATTTTGCAAACCATTAAATGCAAGTGAAAGTGCTCTATGTAAAGCAACCATGATGTTTAACCCTCTGGTGACTAATTCAGATGTGCCAGGGACAGCAATGATATTTAGATGTGCATTATACAGGTAATATATACTGCTTCACAGCTACTGGGATGCAAAGACATTCTTTGACTAGGTGTGCATAGCTAGGAAAATATTCTACTTGTTTATAGTTAGCAAACGTTGAAAATACTCAATGCTTTTTTTTTTGCTATGAATAAACATCTATCTGGTTCTTGACCTGTCAGAATTTACATTCCTCGTAACTTTCAACAAGCCAAATATTGAATGTCCACTGTGTCAGGCACTTTACTAGACCTGGAAAACTAAAATGAATGGTCCCTTTTCATCAGGTACAAAGACAAAAAAAATTGAAAGTGACTTAGAAAAAGAAGCAAATTTTTCAAAAGTGCAAATACCTGTTGAAAACTATTGATCAGGTAACGCTGATCAATGTACATGAGTTTGAGCAAGCTCTAGGCGACACTGAAGACAGTGAGGCCTGCCATGCTGCAGTCCACGGGGTCACAGAGAGTCAGACATGACTTAGCAACTGAACAACAGCAATGCTACAGCCAACAGAAGAACTAGATCTTCTTGGAATTGTCAGGAAAAGGGTTCCTAAATGGGTGAGCTGGAGTTTTAAGAAAAGAATCAGACTTGGCAGGCAGAATATTCAGTATAAGGAAAATACAGCGCAGAAGGACTAAAGGGTAGAAGCAAGTATGACAGGGCATGTGAGTCCACACCCAGGTGTAGCAGGACTGGGTCATTATTAGCAAAGGGTGGAGGAGGCAATTAGAGGAAAGCTGTAAACACAAACCAGTAGTTCACAACTGAGGTCTCAAGAGCACTGAATGTGATCAAAACAGAGTATGTGTGTGTGTCTCATTCATCTCCGACTCTTTGTGACACCATGGACAGTAGCCCATCAGGCTCTTCTGTCCACGGGATTCCCGAGCAAGAATACCGGAGTGGGTTGCCATTTCCTTCTCCAGGGGATCTCCAGGGGTCGAATCCAGGCCGCTCGTGTCTCCTGAATTGGCAGGCAGATTCTTTAACACTGCGCCACCTGGGACAAATTTGTGACACCATGGACTGTAGCCCATCAGGCTCCTCTGTCCACGGGATTCCCGAGCAAGAATACCGGAGTGGGTTGCCATTTCCTTCTCCAGGGGATCTCCAGGGGTCGAATCCAGGCCGCTCGTGTCTCCTGAATTGGCAGGCAGATTCTTTAACACTGCGCCACCTGGGACAAATTACAAACGGATGCTACTGAAGACATATTTTTAGTCATACTTCTCTCAGCGTTTATCAGTATTCGTCAACATGTTTATTAAGTAATTTCAATACACAACCTTTTAAAGGCAAGACACAATATGGAAAAGCTTTTCAGAAGAAAACAATACAAAGAAGAAATTATGCATCGACTAACAAAGTTGAGAAAGGAGCAGTTTTCTATCCCTGCTTCCGTGAGTGTGCTGAAAACAGCAGTGAAGTCGGGAAAATTGTTTTAGATAATGCCTTTATCTAATGCACAGTGTCTCTCCGTAGTAAGCACTCAACAATTTATGGTTATTTTAGACGTCTCTTAACCATTTGAGACTTGGCTTTCTCATTTTCAGAATAAGAAACGGGTCACAGACGGTCTGCGGCTTCTGCCAGACCCGACAATCTCCTATTTCATGAAGGCATCGACTAAATATTTGCTGAACACACGAAGTAAACTCTTTCCATTGGGCCAGGCTCAGCGCCCACTAGAGAACCCGCTTAGAAGGAGAACAGGATCGGACGCTGGACCCATAGGCGGGTGTTCAAACAACGCCAATTGGTGGGGCTAAGAGTCTCGACTTGCAATCTTAGTCCCACCCGCCGCCTGGTCCACACTCCCCTAGTGCCCCGCCTGAGCCCGGAATCGCTCTTCTCATCCAGCAGAGAAGTGAACCGCCTCCGCCAACGCTCCGAACACGCCCCTTCCGGCTTAAGGCCCGCCCCACGCGGCCCCGCCCCACCAGCCTCGCCCGTGGCCACGCCCCTCCGCGAGATCTGAGCTGGGTTCCTAGCGCCGGTCGGCGGCCGGTCCACCCACGACGCTCTGAGGTCACCCACTGGGCCGGGCTGAGGGGGGCGGAGGGACGGAGGGAAGATGGCTGCCGAGGCCGGATATTGGCGCCGCCTCCCCCAATCCTGGAGCCGGCGCAGATGAGGCGGCTCGGCTGGGTCCGGCGACGCTTGGGAACCGGAGCAGGAGGGACACAGGCGGTGGGGCCTGGCCCTGCTATATGCCGGCGCCTCGGCTAGAGTGAGCGGCGGCGGCGGCGGCGCCTCTTTCCTGCGGCTCTTTGCCTGTCGCTGTGAGTCCGAACGGGTGGCGGGCGGCAGAGGCAGCGGGGCCGGGATGGAGGACGTTAACTCCGACGTGAACGCGGACCAGGAGGTGCGGAAGCTGCAGGAGCTGGTGAAGATGCTGGAGAAGCAGAACGAGCAGCTGAGGAGCCGCTCCGGGGCTGTGCAGGGCGCCGGCTCCTTCGGGCCCGGCAGCCCGGTTCGGGCCGGAGCGTCCACTCCCTCCTCCGGCACGGCGTCTCCTCGGGGCTTCCCCTTGGGCCTCAGCGCCAAATCGGGCAGCGGGGCCGGGTCGGGCCCGAGGCGGACGAGTAGCGAGGAGCTGCGGGACGCCACCTCCTTGCTGGCAGCGGGCGAGGGCGGCTTGCTGGACGAGGTGGAGCCGCTGCGGCCCGAGGAGCTGGAGCGCCTGTCAGGCTGGGAGGAGGAGGAGGAGAGCTGGTGAGCGCGGGGCTCCGGGCCGGGGCTGGGCGGGGACGGGGGTCCCCCGGTAAGACACCTCGCTTTGTGTAGCGGGGTTCGCTCTCTGACTCGTGGTTTTCTTGCTTTGGCAGCGGTAAGGTCAGCGAGAGTTGGGGGTTCGAGGCTTGCGAGAGGAACAGGGTTTGTAGCTAGTTCTCCTGTGTTGGGGGACCCTCTGGGCTTTGGGCCCCGTTGGGGTCTGGGGACTGGCACAGCCTAGGAAGGGCTGCTCGCCGTGGGAGGAGTCGGAGACGCGGAAGGGATCTTGCTTTGTGTGAAATCCTGGCTTTCGGATGCTGGCCTGGGTATTTTGGGTGCCGGGGAGGGGTTCTGCTTGATGAGGTGTCACCCAGTGCGGGGAGCAGACCAGGGTGATCGAAGTCCGCGCAGTGGTCACCGTTTTGGACTAGTGGGAGTTGGGTACATTTCTGGCGGCGATGGGGAGACCGTGTGAATCAGCACTCCCCCTTGGGTAGTGGGGTGAAGCTTGCTTTGTGTGAAGAGGGCAGAGGATGGTGCCGCTTTGTGTAAGAGTCAACGGTGGAACAAGAGCCCTGACTCTCATTTTTTAAACAAGAATTAGGTTTGGCGTTTCCTAAGCTGTGAAGTGACAGTTTTCCATCTTTCATTTCCATGTCATGCTAGAGGCAGAGAAAAAGAGCCCTATTTAAAAATGTGAACCGAACTGTATTGTCACAAGCTACTCGATAAAATTGTGACCCACGGCATAATATCACTTCCATATATAGAGAGGACACGAGAGGCAGTTTCCTTCGTGTTTTATGGCAATTGCATAAAAATATCTATGGGAAATTCTTAATTTGTCTTTTTTTTTAAGTTTTCATCTTTTGGCTAAAGTATCTCTGTTCTTTGTTGAAATTGAAACTTCTAACTTAGTGAAATTGAAATCCTTCATAGACTCTGGTTTTGCAGGGCTGCAACTTTACTGAATGTCCTGATATAGTTGAGAGCTTTGCCTGGATTCAGGCCCTGGCTCTGCTACTCACAGCTGTACGACCTTGGGCCAGTTACTCTGAGCCTCACTTTCTTCCTCTTATTTTATGAAGAAAATCATAGTTCTTTATAGCGTTGTGAAGATCATGTGAGGTAATCCATGTATTCTTTTAGCATGGGTCTGGTATATAAGCTCTCTGACACTAGCTGCTATTACTCTTAAGCCAAGTTGTTAATATCAAGAAATATTTATTTAGTGAGTGCTTCCAGGATCTTGTGGGAGATTCTTAAATTTGATCCCTGTTCATTAAGGCAGTTACAGTCTTGTTGGGATAGGGTTGCGAAGAGTCAAACCCGACTTGGCGACTGAACAACAAAATAAGAAATAGGAAGGGAAATACATAGTGAATTGCTTAAAAGATTGATAGGGACCAGAAGTATTGAGAGTGCTGAAAAATTGGGAAGAAAATAATGGTCTAAGGTAGTTGGGAAAACTTTGAGGAGAGGTGGAGCCTGAGGAGTGAGGGGCATTTTATGCTGTGACAACTGCTAGAGCAGAGTCAGAGATATTTGTAACTCTCGATTAGAAAGATTTGAAATACAGAGATACTCTTGAATATATGATGTCAAGCCTTTATTATACTGCCAAGCGATACCAAATATAATTAGAACTGACTGTGGTAGTGACAGTTTTCATATTAGTGTGAAGTCATGCCCTCACAAGGGAATCCTAGGTATGTATACACTTTAAAAGAAGTGAGAATCATCTAAATACCATCGCAGGTCTCTTCCAAGTGATGATGAGAATGATGCTCTTAATAATAACGAGGATTAGCTGCACTCATCCCCCATTTTAGATTACATATTCTTAGAACACATTAACTCTGCTTGGAGAGGCCGATGAAGTCTTTTGCTGCTTTGGTTTCTGAGCATAGGGTTTGTTCAAGTAAAGCAAGTCTTTTAAAATACTATGCCAGAAGTTTCTTTTGGCCAGTTGGTTCCTGATTACATGTCTTGATGTTATAGATGTCCTGCCCGTTTTCTGAAAAGATTTGTGTGAATTAAAAGTTTGAAAATCATGTTTAAAGTGTTTTTGGAGTATGTGTATGAAGTATTAAGTTATAAAGGGTGGTGGGTGTTAGTAGCAGTAAGAGGAAGATTTTAAATCAGGAGTTTTTCTTAGCAAACTAAAAATGTACTTTCTGTAACATACACATTTCTTTCTCTTTCATTTAGGGAAATGTTTTTTTCCCCAAATGTATACCACAAAATGCCACTCCTGAAGGTGTTAGTAGATATTGTGTGAAAAAATAATTGTTGGTCTGAGATCAGATATATAAGTGGTGTGGTTTGTCTCCTAAACTTACTTGCGCTCCCAAGGAACTAGTTTCTGTAGAACACATTTAGTAACCAGTATACTACTACTTAGTGGAGACGGAACTGGCAAACCACTTAGGTATTCTTGACTGGAGAATCCCATGGACAGAGGAGCCTGGTGGGCTGTAGTCCATGGGGTGGCAAAGAGTCAGACATGACTGAGTCTCACACACACACACACACACACACACACCGCCACCCCCCACCCCCCGCCCCACTGTACTTTTAGCAGTGACTTTCACTCTTTTTTTAGATCCATCTTCATGATAAATACATTTTATACCATAGTTTAGTACACACATGTATGTGAATAATTGAAACAGTTTCACAAAACTATACTTAGTATATATGTTAAAGTGCTAGGATTTTCTGTTTCTTTAGGGTAAAAATGCTGGTTACAATTCACTGAGCTGATTTGGTGACCCATTAATGGTAATTATTAGTTTGAAAAATACTCTTATAGAACTCAGAAAAATCTAGAGAAGGAAACTTACATTATTGTGTATCCCAGTGTGTCACACGATGCCAGGCAACATATGAACAATTTTACACTTAATTGCATTTAATTTTTTATCCATTTATGAGGTAGGTATCATTTTCCAGGTAAGGAAACTTAATCACTCTCTAAGCATCAAATAGCAGACAGTAAATGATGGAGCCAGGATTTGAATCCAGGTCTTTATGACATCATAGTTTATGTTGTCCCACTTTATTTTGCTTTCTCCAAGTGTAATTCCTTTCCCACCTGAACAGCCCCTTATATTATTTGAATACTACCATCATAACCCTACTGACTCCTCCCTACCACACACTGAGCACTCTAATCTCCAGAGTAAAACAACCTCAGTTTGTTTCCTTCTTGTTGTTTAGCATGTCCGACTCTTGCAATCCCATGGACTGTAGCCCACCAGTCTTCTCTGTCCATGGGATTCTCTAGGCAAAAATACTGGAGTGGGTTGCCATTTCCTTCTGCAGGGGATCTTTCTGACCCAGGGAGCAAAGCTGCTTCTCCTGCCTGGCAGGTGGATTCTTTACTACTGAGCCACCTAGGAAGCCCTTTAATCATTCCTAACTTAATGTAATTCTCTGATCTTTCAACCGTAGTCATTTTTCTCTTAATAAATTGTAGTTGTTCCTTGTCATTACATGTGTTATCTAGAACTGAACTTGGAATTTTAGATGATAGTTGACCAGCGTCTGGTGGATATATTTTGCATGAGCTAAATGCTGTTATTTGGAACCAAGTATTTCATTAACAGTTTTGACTTCTGCTACTTATGCTTAATATGAGCCAGTAGTTTCAATTACACTCTGTATTTTTATACATAGGTTGTTAAACCAAGTCTTCCTAACCCTGGTTTTCTGTAATTATTTTTTTTAGCTTAAATATTAAGTTTTTGTATTTTGTTAGTCTTGATTTAGGCATTTAATATTACCTGTTCCTTCCAATTTTTTTTGGTCATTTTCATGGCTTCCCTGGTGGCTCAGACGGTAAAGCGTCTGCCTGCAATGTGGGAGATCCGGGTTCGATCCCTGGGTCGGGAGGATCCTCTGGAGAAGGAAATGGCAACCCATTCTAGTACCCTTGCCTGGAAAATCCCAGAGACAGAGGAGCCTGGTATGATAGTCCATGGGGTCTCAAAGAGTCGGACAGGACTGAGCGACTTCACTCACTCACTCACTCACTCACTCACTGATACTTCATAGGAATATTTAATGAGTCTTCATTCAGGTTGTTGATGAAAATATTAATATTATAGAATAAAGGGCTCTGAAGTATGCAGCTCGACTAGACTTCCTCCAGATTAACATCATTAGTCAACATACATTGTGGTTATTCAATAACTCTTAGTACTATTTCTTCTTATCAAGCCTATATGCCATTTTGCCTGTATGGATATTATGAAAGATTTTGCCAAATGTCTTGCTGTAATTAAGCTATATGGTGCCTACAGAGTTCTTACCTACAGTTAAGTGAACTTATCAAAATAGAAATTGCAGTTAATTTGGTTTCACTTATTCATGATGAATCTTCTGCCTTTTACCTTTTCTAACTTTACATTTTGTTTAACATAATTTTGAATTTTGCAAGGAATCAATCTGTCTGGAATTTCTAGACATTGCTTCCTTTTCGCTTTAGAAATTCTAGTATTTCCTCTTGTTCGGGCTTTTGACCCTTCCATAATATTTGGGATCAACCACAGTAATTTGGTGATACAATTTGAGTTACTTTCCATTATTTAGAAGAGCAGAGCTAACCTTGTTTCAAGTTGCCTTTCAGCTTACTATCAGCTTGACTCAATTTGGACTTCAGTTTCCCTCAGTTTAGCCTCCCAACAATTACAAGTTTGTAGTTCAGTACTGTCAGCTGCATACACATTGCTTCTGTGCAGCAGATCCCCAGAACCCTCCCATCCTGCATGACTGAAACTTTACACTCACAGAACAGCAACTCCTTGCCCCCAGTGCCCCCAGCTCCTGGCAAGTACTGTTCTATGTACTTTACTTCTGTGAGTTTAGCTACATTAGATGCCTATAAATGGAATCACGAAGAATTTGTCCCTTTGTGACAAGCTTATTTCACGGAGCATAATTTTCTTAGGGTTCATCCATGTTGTAGCATATGATAGGGCTTCCTTCTGTTTTTAAGGCTGAATAATAGTCCATTCTATGTATATAACACAGCTTCTTTATCCATTCATCTTTTGGTGGATGCTTGCATTGCTTCCATTTCTTGGCTGTTGTGAAAAATGCTGCTATGAATGTGGGCCTACAAATAATCTGTGTAAGTCCTTGCTTTCACTTCTTGTGGATTCATAACCAGAAGTGGAGTCTTTTGATCAAATGATAATTCTGCGTTTAATTTTTTGAGGAGCCACTGTATTGTTTTCTACAGCAGCTAAGCCATTCTGCATTCCAGCCAGCATTACACAAAGGTTCCAGTTTTCCACATTCTTACCAATACTTCTTTCATTCTGAGTTTTTGAATTTTTAAATTATTTTTGGCTGTACTGGGTCTTCATTGCTGCGTGTGGGCTTTCTCTAGTTGTGTTGTGTGGGCTTCTCATTGAGGTGATCTCTCTTGTTGCAGGCCAGGAGCTCTATGGTGTGTAGGCTTCAGTAGTTGCAACACTTGGGCTCAGTAGTTGTGATTCATGGGCTTAGTTGCCCAACAGCATGTGGGATCTTGGTGGACCAGGGATTGAACCAATATCCCCTACATTGCAAGGTGAATTCTTAACCAGTGGACCACCAGGGGAGCCTTCATTCTGAGTTTTTATATGGTGTGAGGTAGGGGTCTGACAATTCATTTTGCATGTGGACATCCTGTTGTCTCTGTCCCATTTCCTGAGAAGACTTTTCTGTTCCATCAAATTGTCATCACACCTTTGTCAAAATTCAGTTGCTTATAAATGTATGGGCTTATTTCTGGACTCTTCAATTCTATTCTGTTAATCTATCTATGACTATCCTTATTCCAGTACTACACAGCCATAATTACTATAGATGTGAAATTGGAAAGTGTGAGTCTTCTGATTTTGTTTATTTCAAGATTGTTTTGGCTCTTCAGGGACTTTTGTATTTCCCTATGAATTTTAGGATCAACTTGTAAATCTCAGGGAAAAAAAAACAAACCTGGAATTTTGATAGGGATTAATGTTAAATCTGTAGGTATATTTGGGATTTTAACTATTGAGATCTTAACAATATTGATTTTTAATTTTTTTCAACTTTTAAAGTTTTCAGTGTAAAGTGTTATGTTCAGTTCAGTCGCTCAGTCATGTCCGACTCTTTGTGACCCCATGAATTGCAGCATGCCAGGCCTCCCTGTCCATCACCATCTCCCGGAGTTCACTCAGACTCATGTCCATCGAGTCCGTGATGCCATCCAGCCATCTCATCCTCGGTCGTCCCCTTCTCCTCCTGCCCCCAATCCCTCCCAGCATCAGAGTCTTTTCCAGTGAGTCAACTCTTCACATGAGGTGGCCAAAGGACTGGAGTTTC
>SJYT01044710.1:8387-23794 GCA_006410635.1 Cephalophus harveyi | reverse complement strand
TCCAACTCTCACATCCATACATGACCACTGGAAAAACCATAGCCTTGACTAGACTGACCTTAGTCGGCAAAGTAATGTCTCTGCTTTTGAATATGCTTGAAATGTAATGAAGCATTTGGTAGGCTAAATGGCTTTCTAGACTTGTCATTCTTTTCTTTGCCAAGTTCTTTGAAAATAATTGTTCTGAGATATATAGACAACATAAAAAAAGACATTTAAAAATTTAAATGAGTGAAGGACTTCTTCACAAACATACATTTTATTAATATATATTTTCAAGTTACCAGGCAACAAAAATACTACATAAAGACAAAGGAGAGGAGTGATATTTGTATGTTAGTTTCTGTGTTTAATTATATAAATAATTGTTGAATGACTGGTTGGTCCCATGCTGGAATATTGAATCTGAATTTTCTTGATGTAAGATAGATGAATAACATTCATGCATTCAGGCTACCTTTAACTCCCAAGATCAATTAATTTCTAATTGTTAAAGCTAATGAGTTAAATTCCCTAAGTCAATTGTGGATATGACCCTTTTTGGAGACAACATGAAGGCAAGTTTTTCTTTCATATTTTTAATGCATTTATTTTACTGTATTTCTTTGTAAAGTTTGGTAGCCCATGTATATGATAATAGCAGATTTTATATATTTGTAGGCACAATGGTAAACTTTTTAATTAGTTTTGAAGGATACTTTTAGTTATAAAAATGTTAAAATTGGTAGGAACAGGCAAGGAAAAAGAATGGTTAGTTTCGGACTGACATGTTAAGTGCTTGCGATTGCCCATCCACATCTCCTTTGCTATAATCATATTTTCTATAGAGTTAGATACATAAATTTGCGCTTCCCAGGTGGCACTCCTGGTATAGAACCCACCTGTCAGTGCAGGAGATGTAAGAGACATGGGTTCAATCCCTGGGTTGGGAAGATCCCCTGGAGGAGGTCACGGATCCCACTCCCATATTCTTTCCTGGAAGATCTCATGGACAGAAGAGCCTGGAGAGCTACAGTTCATAGGGTTGCAGAGTCGGACATGACTGAAGCAACTTAGCATGCAGGTGTACATAAATTTTACCAGGAGGCCTTTTGTGATATGGATAGAGAAATACTGTGACACTGTAACAAGTTATATTGTTATTATAAAACTTTTTTTCTTACTATGCCTATGCTAGTCATGGAATGAAGAGATTTATTATTTCATCTGACACTGATACAGAAGCTTCTTAGAATACTTGCATAAAGCATGTATCCACCACCCTTATTAAATACTGTAAATGCATAACTAAAATCTTCTATAATGGAAATGATGGACGAAAAATTTGGTTCAGGTTAATATGAAAAAACTTTAGCCAATAAACCTGCTCTTGTTTCTCTGAGATGAGGACATTTTGGAATTTGCCAGTCCTTGATATACGTACTTCTCCTATGGTTTGTTATCCTAAGTAGCTTTTTTCTCTTTGAAAATGCTAACTTATTTTGAAAATGATACATGAAAAAATTATTTGTATTTAACATATGAGGTGTGAATTTAAGGAGTACAATTGTTAAAAGGAAATAAAAACAGGCAGACTGTACAATTCGGGGATAAATTTCAGGAGTTTATTTATTTTTATACATAAATACCCTCTGCATGAAAAATATTTCAGTTGTAATAGATATTAGATAGCACTATTCTGTAAATATGAAGAAGGATAACTGAAATTTTAGTCTAAAGTACATAGAAATATAGAATCTGATAGTTGAATCATCTGCCTTTTCATACAAATTTTATTTGTGCCTCTTCATAAACATTTTCAGAGGTAGGAAACCTTCAGTTTAAACCTGCGGTTAGTTCCCTTTTGGGGTATGGTAGTTGAAAGGCAGTTCTCACATTGAATTAAATATTCACCCCATAGCATTTACTTTTTACTATGAGTTTTGACCTTTCTGCATGATAGTTCTTTACATATTTGAAGATACCAACATGCATTCTTAAAATTTCTTTTGCTTAAAGCAAACACATTTCCTTCAGTCTTTTTCTGATACTTTTGATTTCTGTTTTATCTCTTTTGGTTACTATTCCTCTGAAAGTATTTTATTAATATTACTATTGGACATTTGGGATATTATTATAAAGAGTCAGTGATTTTCCTAACAAACTCTCATTTCAGTTAAAATGAGAAAAATCTAATTAATTTCATATTGCTCTTGCAAAGGTCAGAGGCTAGAAAAAATGTACACCAAGGAGAATTCAGGGTATGGATAATGGGTAATTTTAATTGGAAATGAAATACAAGATTCACATTTGTTCTGTTTTCCAAAATTTGAAATAGAGGCAGCCTGCTGCAAAGATGGCACAGATTGTCGTCCACGTAGAGTGATTTTAGGCAACCAGTAAGGACAATTTGCATCTGTATTTTCTACCTCTATAAGTTTAACTTCTTTAGTTGCAGTGGTCTCTGGCAAACAGCAAAAAAAATCAAATTTATTGGACAGCTATGAATTGAGAATTGAAAGACAGGAACCAGGAATACATAGGACCCAGAGAAACCTTGGATATCAAGGGCAGAAAAGAAAGCATATCCATTTTAGGGTGCATCTCTCACTGTTACGGAAACCAAAAGTTATCAGTCTTGGAGACACTCTGTTCTAGGCTTCAGATCTAGGGGAGCCAGAGTGATTGTAGTAGTCCCACTGTGCCTTCGTTCCATGGCAGTTCTGAGTTTTGTGTAGGGAAAAGCAGCATATGATCACTGTACTCCTCTAACTTACTTCTGATATTTCTAATATGTCTAATAGGAAAAAAAAGCTTTTTAACAATACACACTGGTATTGTATTTGAAAGGAAAATTCACATAAGAAAGATACATTTAGTGACATATTTAGTCTGAGTTCTAAATGTGAGTCGAGAGATCCTCTAGTATGAATTTTATTAGTAAGATGGAAGGAGAAACGTAAATACATTGGTTGCTTTGCCCAAGGTGCTGTAGCCTTGTGGAAGGGTTTCTCAGAGGGGAACTGGGTGCTTCGGGGGAAAAAAAAAACCCAATTGTTCTCAAATTTTGCCTTGTCCAGTCCCTTCCAAAACAAACTTTTACTGTGATATTTGTATTAATTTAAAGGGTAGACATTTTTTATTTTTAAAAATTATTGTTGGAGTAAAGTTGATTTACAGTGTTTTTACTTTTACAATGTCTTTACTTTCTGCTGTACATCAAAGTGAATCAGTTATACATATGCATATATTCACTGTTTTTTAGATTCTTTTCCCATAAAGGTCATTAAGGATATTGAGTAGAGTTCCCTGTGCTATACAGTGGGTCCTTATTAGTTATCTATTTAATATATAGCAGTGTGCATATGTCAATTCCTATCTCCCAATTTATCCCTCTGGAGAATCCCATGGACAGAGGAGCCTGGCAGGCTGCAGTCCACAGGGTTGCATAGAATCAGACTGAAGCAACTTAGCACGAAGCACCCTTACCCCTTTGGTAACCATAAGATTATTTTCTGCATCTGTTCAACGGGTACACATTTAAAGTTACTTTTGAGGAATTTATCATTGCCACTGTCTTGGGCTTCCCTGGTGGTTCAGACGGTAAGGCATCTGCCTGCAATGTGGGAGACCCAGGTTCGATTCCTGGGTCGGGAAGATCCCCTGGAGAAGTAAATGGCAATCCACTCCAGCACTCTTGCCTGGAAAATCCCATGGACAGAGGAGCCTGATAGGCTACAGTCCATGGGGTCACAAAGAATCGGACACGACTGAGCGACTTCACTTGATTTCACTCACTGTCTCGATAGCAATTCCAGATTATACTGTCTGCCTTTTCAATTTATCTTCCTCAGGAGTCTCTATTCACTTTACTCTGCAGTGAGAACTGTGGTTGATTTGGAACAGAGAGGTGATTGTGGAACAAATGATGGATCTTGGATTCTTGCTGTGGAATAGCCACTAGAATTGCATCAAAGAGACCATAAGGATGGCCTGGGAGACTATTTCCTGATTAAAATAATTATTAAGTTAAAATAATTATCAAATGCTGATCATCATACAGGCTGGCAAGCAGAAAGATTTGAATTTATTATAGTTTGAAAGGGTTTTTTTTTTTTTAAATCGAAGTATAGTTGATTTATAATATTGTATTAGTTTCAGTGTATATTTATATACTGCAGAGTGATTCAGCTATATATATATATATTTAAAAAAATTAGATTGCATTGTACATAATTATAATAGTTTATTGAATGTAATTCCCTGTGCTGTACAGTAAATCCTTGTTGCCTATCTGTTTTCATATATTAGTTTATCTCTGTTAATCCTGTACTCCTAATTTGTCCCTTCTCCCTTCCCTCTCCCCTTTGGTAATCATGTTTGTTTTCTTTGTCTCTAGGTCTGTCTCTATTTTGTATATAGATTCAATTTGTATTATTTTTAGATTCCACATGTAAATGATACCATAGAGTATCTGTCTTTGATGCATTTCACTAAGTATAGTATTTTCTAGGTCCATCTATGTTGCTACAAATGACAGTGTTTGATTGACTCTTATATGGCTGAGTAATATTCCACTGTATGTATATATGTGTGTGTGTGTATATAATACATATACACACACATTTTCTTAAGCCAGTTGTCTGTTGATAGGCACTTGAGTTGTTTTCATATCTTGGCTGTTGTATTGATACATAATGCTTCAATGAATATTGGGTTGCATGTATCTTTTTTGAATTAGAGTTTTCATCTTTTTGAGATATATTCCCAGGAATTAATCTCCTGAATCATATGGTAGCTCAATTCTTAGTATTTTAAAATAACCTCTGTACTATTTTCCATTTTCTATAATAGCTGCACCAATTTACATTCCCACTAACAGTGCACAAGGATTCTCTTCCCACATCCTCTCCAGCATTAATTTTTTTATAGACTTTTTGATGATAGCCATTCTGACCTGTATGAGGTAATACCTCATTGTGGTTTTGATTTTCATTTCTCTACTAAGTAACAGAGTTGAGCATCTCCTCATTTGCTTGTTGGCCATCTGTATGTCTTCTTTGGAAAAAAATGTTTTGGTCATCTGCCTATAATTTTTTTTAAGAATCATCAACTAATTTTACATTAGTTTCAGGTATATAATATAATGGTTTGACATTTATATGTATATATGTAATTATATATATGTTATATATATATAAATGAGATGATCATGACAATAGGTCTAGTTACTATCACTAAAAATATTATAATATTAGTTACTATACTCCCTATTCTGTAACTTAATTATTTTATTATTATTTTAGTTGGAAGATAATTGCTTTATGATATTGTGATGGTTTTTGCCATACATTGACATAAATCAGCCAAGGGTGGACATGTGTCTCCCCATCCTGAGCCCCCTCCTACCTCCCTCCTCACTCTATCCCTCTGGGTTGTCCCAGAGCACCAGCTTTGTGTACCCTGCTTCATGCTTCGAACTTGCACTAGTCATCTTATTTTACATATGGTAACATGCATGTTTCATTGCTATTCTCTGAAATCATCCTCGCCTTCTGACACCTAGTCCAAAAATCTGTTCTTTACATCTGTGTCTCTTTTGCTGCCTTGCATGTAGGATCACCATTACCATCTTTCAATTCCATATAAATACCTTAATATACTTTATTGGTATTTCTGTTTCTGACTAACTGCACCCTGTATAATAGGCTCCAGTTTCATCCACCTCATTAGAACTGACTCAAATGCATTCTTTTTCATAGCTGAGTAATATTCCAATATTCCATGACAAAGAATGTTCAAACTACCACACAATTGCACTCATCTCACACACTAGCAAAGTAATGCTCAAAATTCTCCAAGCCAGGCTTCAATAGTATATGAACCATGAATTTCCACATGTTCAAGCTGGATTTAGAAAAGGCAGAGGAACCAGAGATCAAATTGCCAACATCCATTGGATCATCAAAAAAGAGAGTTCCAGAAAAACATCTACTTGTGCTTTCTTGACTATGCCAAAGCCTTTGATTGTGTGAATCACAAAAAACTGTGGAAAATTCTTAAAGAGATGGGAATACCAGACCTCCTTACCTGCCTCCTGAGAAATCTTTATGCTGATCAAGAAGCATTAGTTAGAACTGGACATGGAACAACAGACTGGTTCCAAATCGGGAAAGGGGTACATCAAGGCTGTATGTTGTCACCCTGCTTATTTAATGTATATGCAGAATACATCATGTGAAATGCTGGGCTGTATGAAGACTACTGGGAGAAATATCAATAACCTCAGATATGCAGATGACACCACCCTTATGGAAGAATGCTAAGAAGAACTAAAGAGCCTCTGGATGAAAGTGAAAGAGGAGAGTGAAAAAGTTGGCTTAAAACTCAATATTCTAAAACTGAGATCATGGCATCTTGTCCCATCACTTCATGGCAAATACATGGGGAAACAATGGAAACAGTGAGAAACTATTTTCTTGGGCTCCAAAATCACTGTAAATGGTGACTTCAGCATGAAATTAAAAGACCTTTGGAAGAAAGACTATGACCAACCTAGACAACATATTAAAAGGCAGAGACATTACTTTGCCAACAAAGGTCTGTCTAGTAAAAGCTGTGATTTTTTTCAGTAGTCATGTATGGATGTGAGAGTTGGACTATAAAGAAAGCTGATCGCCGAAGAATTGATGCTTTCAAACTGTGGTGTTAGAGAAGACTCTTGAGAGACCCTTGGTTTGCAAGGAGATCATACCAGTCAATGTCCTGAATGTTCATTGGGAGGACTGATGCTGAAACTGAAACCCCAATACTTTGGCCATCTGATGTGAAGAACTGACTCATTGGGAAGGACTCTGATGCTGGGAAAGATTGAAGGCAGGAGGAGAAAAGGATGATAGAGGATGAGATAGCTGGATGGCATCACTAACTCGATGGACATGAGTTTGAGCAAGCTCTGGAATTTGGAGATGGACAGGGAAGCCTGATGTGTTGCAGTCCATGGTGTCTCAGAGTCGGACATAACTGAGTGACTGAACTGAACTGAATATTCCATTATGTATATGTACCACAACTTCCTTATCCATTTGTCTGCTGATGGAGATCTAGGTTGCTTCCATGCCCTAGCTATTGTAAACAGTGCTACAGTGAACATTGTGGTATATGTGTCTCTTTAAATTCTGGTTTCCTCGATGTGTATGCCCAGCAGTGGGATTGCTGGGTTGAAGTACAAAAGAGTATAAGAGACTACTATGAGCAACTATATGCCAATAAAATGGACAACTTAGAAGAAATGGGCAAATTCTTAGAAAAGTATAACCTTCCAAATCTGAACCAGGAAGAAATAGAAGATCTGAACAGACCAATCACAAGCACGGAAATTAAAACTATAATAAAAAATCTTCCAACAAACAAAAGGACCAGATGGCTTCACAGGTGAATTCTACCAAAAACTTAGTACTTATCCTACTGAAACTGTTCCAGAAAATTTCAGAGGAAGATAAACTCCCAAACTCATTCTATGAGCCCGTCATCACCCTAATACCAAAACCAAACAAAATGCCACAGAAAAGAATACTGCAGGCCAATATCACTGATGAACATAGATGCAAAACTCCTCTTCAAATTCTTGCAAACAGAATCCAACAACATATTATAAGGATCATACATCATGACCAAGTGGGCTTTATCCTAGGGATGCAATGATTCTTCAGTATTTACAAATCAATCAATGTGATACACCGTATTAGCAAATTGAAAGAAATCCATATAATTATCTCAGTAGATGCATAGAAGGCCTTTGACAAAATTCAAAACCCATCTATGATAAAAACTCTCCAGAAAGCAGGCATAGAAGGAACATACCTCAGCGTATTAAAAGTCATATATGACAAACCCCCAGCAAACATTATCCTCAATGGCAAAAAGTTGAAAGCATTTCCTCTAAAATTGGGAAAAAAGACAAGGATGCCCACTCTCACCACTATTATTCGGCATAGTATTGGAAGTCCTAGCCACAGCAATCAGAGAATAAAAAGAATTAAAAGGAATCTAGATTGTTTTGAAAAGAAGCAGTAAAACTCTCACTGTTGCAGGTGACATGATCCTCTACATAGAAAACCCTAAAGACACCACAAGAAAATTACTAAAGCTAATCAATGAGTATAGTAAAGTTGCAAGATATAAAATTAATACACAGAAACCCCTTGCATTCCTGTAAACAATGAAAATACAGAGAAATTAAGGAAACAATCTTGTTCACCATTGCAATGAAAATAATAAAATACTTAGGATAAATTTACCTAAAGAAACAAAAGACTTATATACAGAAAACTATAAAACACTGATGAAAAAAATAAAAATGACACAAATAGAAGGAGAAATACACCATGTTCATGGATTGGAAGAATCAATATAGTGAAAATGAATATATATCCCAAAGCAATCTATAGATTGAATACAATCCCTATCAAGCTACCAAAGGTATTTTTCACAGAACTAGAACAAATAATTTCACAGTTAGTGTGGAAACACAAAAAAACCTCGAATAGCCAGAGTAATCTTGAGAACGAAGAATGGAACTGGAGCAATCAATCTTCCTGACCTCAGACTGTATACTACATCTGCCTATTTTTTTTATTGGGTTGTTTGTGTTTCCGATATTGAGTTGTTTCAGCTGTTTGTGTATTTTGAATATTAATGCCTGTGGGTTGCATCATTTGTAAACATTTCCTCCTATTCTCTAGGTTGTCTTTTCATTTGTTGATGGTTACCTTTGCTGTGCAAAGGCTTTTAAGTTTGATTAGGTCCTATTTATTTTTTGCTTTTATTTCTTTTGCCTTGGAAGGCTTATCTAAGAAAATATTGCTGCAGCTTATATCAGAGAATGTTTTGCCTGTATTATTTATAGAAGGTTTATGGTGTCATATTTTATATTTAGGTCTTTAAACCTTCTGGGGTTTATTTTTGTATATGGTGTGATGAAATATTCTGATTTAATTGGTTTACATGTATCTGTCCAGCTTTCCCAACACAGTTTGTTGGAAAGACTCTCTTTTCTTCATTGTATTGCCTTCTTTGTCATCAATTAATTGACCATAGGTACATGGGTTTATTTCTGGGCTGTCTGTTTTGTTCAATTGATCTGTATTTTTGTGGTGCTTTAATTACTGTATATTTGTAGTATAGTCTGAAATTTGGAAGGGTTATGCCTCCAGCTTTGTTCTTTTTCCTCAAAATTGCTTTGCCAACTTTGGGTCTTTTCTGTTCCAAATAAATTTAAGGATTATTTGTTCTAGTTTTGTGAGAAATATCAGGGGTAATTTGATAGGGATCACTTTACATCCATAGATTGCTTTGGGTGCAATGGCCATTTTAACAAAATTAATTCTTTCAATTCAGGAATATGGTGTATCTTTTCATTTCTTTAAACTCCATCTTCAATTTCCTTTATGAGTGTTTTATAGTTTTCAACATCCAGGTCCCTAACTGCCTTGGTTATATTTATTCTTAGGTATTTTATTATTTTTTGAAGTGATTTTGAACAGGATTGCTTTTGTGCTCTTTCTTTCTGATATTTCATTATTAGTGTAAAAAATGCAATGGATTTCTCTATATTAATCTTGTATCCTGGTATTAATAGTTTTTGTGTGGAGACTTTAGGGTTCTCTATATAGAGTACCATATCATCTGCAAATAGTGACAGTTTTACCTCTCCTTCCAATTTGGATCCCTTTTATTTCTTTTTCTTGTTTGATTGTTTTGACTAGGATTTCCAATACTATGTTGAATAGAAGTGGTGAGAGTGTGCATCTTTGTTCCTGAATTTAGCAAGAAGATTTTCATTTTTTTTTTTACTAAGAAATATTATGTTGGCTGTGCTTTTTCATAAATAACTTTTATTATGTTGAGATATGTTCCCTTTATACCCACTTTGTGAGAGTTTTTGTAATGAATATATGTTGAATTTTGATGAATGCTTTTCTATGTGTTTATTAAGATGATTATATTAATTTTGTCTTTTGTTGATGTGATCTATCTCACTGATTGATTTCTTATGGTGAACCATTTTGTGATCCTGGAATTAATCCACTTTAAGCACAGTGTATGACCCTTTTTATATAATCTTTGATTTGGTTTACTAATATTTTGATGAGAATTTTTACATCTATATTCATCAAAGATATTGGCCTGTAATTTTCTTCTTTTGTGGTGTCTTTGTCTGGTTTTGATATCAGGGTGATAGTGATTTCATGAAATGAATTGGAAGTGAGTGTTCCTTCCTCTTCAAATTTTTTGAACAGTTTGAGCAAGATAGCTATAAGTCTTGGTGTAGTTGGTAGAATTTGCCTGTGAAGCCATCTAGTCATGGACTTTTCAGGAAGTTTATTTATTATAGATTGTTTCACTTCCAGTGATCAGTCTGTTCAAATTATTTATTTCTTCTTGACTCAGTTTTATCAGATAATACTTTTCTGGAAACCTAATCATTTTTTCTAGATTGCCCCATCTATTAACCTATAATTCACTTCATAAAATTGTTAGGAATTTTTTTTTTTTTGTATTTCTGTGGTATCAATTGTTATTTCTTATCTTTCATTTCTTATTTTATTAGGGTCCTCTGCCTTTTCTTCTTAAAGAGCCTGACTGGCAATTTTGGTTATCTTTTCAAAAAACAAATTCTTTTTTTTTTTCCTTTTTAAAAAAAATTATTTATTTTTAATTGAAGGATAATTGCTCTACAGAAGTCATCCATAGGTATACATAATGTTTTCCATAGTTGCTGTGTTGATTTACTTTCCCATCAGCAGTGCGAGAGGGTTCCCTTTCTCCACATCGTCTCCAGCATTTACTGTTTGTAGATTTTTTGATGATGGCCATTCTGATTGGTGTGAGGTGATATCTCATTTTAGTTTTGATTTGCATTTCTCTAGTAATGAGTGATGTTGAGCATCTTTTCATGTGTTTGTTAGCCATCTGTATGTCTTCTTTGGAGAAATGTCTGTTTAGGTCTTTTCCCCAGTTCTTGGTTTTAAAGCTTTTCAATTGTTTTTCTGTTCTTCATTTTACTTATCTGGTCTTTATTATTTCTTTCCTTCTGCTGACTTTGGATTTTGTTTGTTTTTCTTTTTCTAATTCATTTAAGTGGTAGGTTAGATTGTTTATTTGAGATTTTTTTTGTTTGTTGAGGAGGGCTATATATCTGTTTTCTGTTAGAACAAACTGCTTTTTCTGCATTCTGTAAGTTTTGTAAGGTTATATTTTCATTGTTGTTTTTCTTGAGATATTTTCTAATTTTTTTCTTTGATTTGATTATTGTCCCATTGGTTTTTTTAGTAGCTTGTTTAGTCTGCATATGTTTGTGCCTTCCCTCTTTTTCTTCCTACGGTTTTTATATCTAGTTTCACACTGTTGTGGTCAAAAAAGTTACTTGAAGTAACTTCTGTCCTCTTAAATTTTTTGAGGACTTCCCTTGTGGCTCAGTGGTAAGGAATCCACCTGCTGATGCAGGAAACCCATGTTCAGTCCCTGGGTTGGGAAGATCCCCTGGAGAAGGAAATGGCAACCCACTCCACTATTCTTTCCTGGGAGATGGTATGGATAGAGGAACCTGGTGGGCTACATTCCATGGGGTCGCAAAGAGTCAGACAGGACTGAGTGACTAAACAACAAAATTTGTTGAGGCTTGTTTTGTGTCCTATTGTGTCATACTCTAGAGAATGTTTTCTGTACCCTTGAAAGAAATGTATTCTGGGTTTTTTGGATGCCATGTACTGGGGATATCAAGTCTAGCTGGTGTATCATGGCATTTAGGACTTCTGTTGCATTTTTATCCAATTTGCCACTCTGTGTATTTTAATTGGAGCATTTAGTCCATTGATATTTAAAGTAATTATGGATTGGCATGTACTTATTGCCATTTTTCCTCTGTGGTCACAGAAGATCTCCATGCCATTTGTGTAGGCATTCTGGGTTCTTCTCAGGAGCAGCTCATGGCTGCATCTCATTCTCTGTTGTGTTCATCCCATCTCTAGTGCATGGCTATGGTGTGGAGTAGATTGGGGCTGGGAATTGAGGCATTGCGGCTGTCAGAATTGAGGTGACTGTGCTGTTGCCTGAGATCTGGAATGCCTCTGTGGTAGACTTCTCCCAGGACCTGTCTGCCTCAGAGCTAGCACTAAGCTATGGTGTTGAATGAGGAGAACAGGGTCTTCTTGTTGGAAAACAAACTGCTGTTTACTTCTGCCCTGCAGCCTGTTTGGCCAAGATTCAGTGCTTGACTGTTGTGCATTCTTGTGACACCACGCTGTATGCATGCTGACAGTGTCTACCATGGCTGGACCTGCCACCACTGTGCATGTACTGACAGTAGGCTCCATGACTCCATCTAGATCACATCTCAGGCCTTCAGGGTTGTGTTTGCCTAGATGGAGGGAGTCCACTCCCAGTGATTCAACACTCGGCCTGTTTTCTTGTGACACTGCCCTGTGCCTGGGCCGACAATGTCTGCCTCAACTTGACCCACTGTCTGTTCACAAGCTGACAATGGTCTCTGTGACTCCACCCTGATCACACTTCAGGAGCACTAGTCTGTCTCTTTGTATTATACCAAACCTATGCTCTCATCTGGTCTCTGTACTAGACTAATCTGTGCCCTGTTGCACCAGGCTTTAGTAGGAGTGAGAAGGGACAGCACATTTGCCCCTTTGGATTGGAAAGTGCAGCAGGAAGTGTGAGCTGCCAGTGTGAGCTGCCAATGTGAGGCTCTCTCCAGCCTGATAGATAGCAGGCCAGCATGGGGGCACTCCTTACAGGTAGAATCTAGACTTCTCTAGCCTTTCTATCTGTTTCAGTGGATTTCCCAGCAGGCAAGGGGGCTTTCTTCTATGAATAGGACCTTAGGACTGGGATGTCCAGATTGTAGGCTGACCCACTTACTCCCTAGGGCAAGAATCCACTCTGTAGACCTTCTCTTCCTTACAACCTTTTGGTCATCGGTCTCTACCCATGCCTTTTTTTCCCACCCTACCCAGTTATGTAGACATCTTTCTTGCTACTTTGGTTGTGTAGGAGTTCTGCCAGTTTCCAGTTAGTTTCGGGTAGAGTTGCTCCATATGTAACATTTTTGATATGTTTTTGTCCATGCTTTCTTATTCTTCTGTCTTGATCCCCCTCTCAAAAAAGACTACTCTCTTTAAGGGAGAAAGAACTGTGGACAAAGGATAATACAGTGTTTCAGATTGAAGGTTAAAAAGTAATTTTAGTTTAGTAAGTAGTTTTGAAAATTAGGCTAAGTGTAATAATGAAAAAGAATTGTGAAGAATGAATCATAGAAAGTAATCATTATATACCTTCTGAATCCAGGGTAAAGTTTTATAGAAGAACATGAAGTTTTAATTCATGTGAGTTCAAGAAACTGTAGAGTAACCTAGTAGCCTCATAGGAAGCTTTTAGCTAGACTTGGTAAAGACACAAAAGATAAATGTTCATTTGATAGTGACAGGAAACTGTGAAAGTGTACTTTTATACTTTCCTAGTAGCAAATAACTGGCATGGGAGCAAACTGGTTATGTTCTGTGTCTATCAGTGTATTTCTTCTACTGCATTGGACCCCAGTGGGTCATTATACTTGAGATATTCTTTGTTCTTGGGAAAGGAATCAGCTTCATTTTGAGGACATGTATGCATATAGTCTCTCCTTGTGTTCTTTTGAAATAAAAAAGAAAAAGCTTATTCAGGAAAATTTCTGTTATCTAGCATTTAATCATTGTAAGTCACTGTTAATTGTCACTCATGCTTTGTTAAGACCTTGATAGATGATATTTATTGTTTATAGATGTTCATAGGTAATAATTAGTCAGTATAATATCCCAGAATGTTTTCCTAATAATAATGATTAAATTATGTGTATCATAGTATTAAAATCTGAATAAGTAGCTATTATGTTATGATTGCTTTATTATTATTTCACATGAAAGATAGATGCTAAATGTTTGTTAAATGGAGCAACTAATATAAATTTCACATTTCTTATTTACTTTAATAACAGATCTTTCTCAAAGTACAAGAAACTGAATTAAGCGAGCATTTCAAGTTCTGGGAGCTGGACTTAGCAGAAATTGTATACTAATTTTATCTGATACAGATCCACATGTACTTTCCTATGATAGTTAGCTCCCACATTATAATATAGGGTCTCTATTTTGAGGAAAACATGATGTTTTATTTATTCTTTCAAAGAAAGATACAATTTAAGTCAGTATCTTTTTCAAAGCAATGGCCACTTGCCATTATCTAAAAATCTTGAGCCAAGATGATTAGTGAAATAAACTATTTAGTCCTTACTACTGCAACTTTTCTTAAGGACTTAGTAGATAGTCATAATTTCTCACCTTTATGACCCAGTTTAAATTTCCCCTCACTTTTGTCTAAAACTTCAGCTAGTCTAGATTGTTTTCCTGGTTGGGTAACATATCTTCATCTCTAAGTGGTCTGAGGGGCTTCCCAGGTAGTGCTAGTGGTCAAGAACCTGCCTGCCAATGCAGGAGACATAAAAGATGTGGATTCGATCCCTGGGTCAGGAAGATACTGATCCACTCCAGTATACTTGCCCAGAGAATCCCATGGACAGAGGACCCTGGCGGGCTACAGTTCATGGGGTCACAAAGAGTTGAAAATGACTGAGGTGACTTAGCAAGCACACAAGCATGGAAGTCTAAAGTCTAAGCCCTTAGTTTCTTTGCTTCCCTTCAGTTAGTGTTACTGCAACAGTCATTGGATATAGATGTATTAAGAGATGCAGCATACACAAAATCAATACACCTGATAAAACTGTATAATACTCATCAGTTAATCAGAATAGGCAGTATAAATGCAATTTGGTTACATAATTATGTAGCACAGTGCAATACAGCAACACTTTAAATATTTATGGGAATTACCCTGAATTTCAGATTTATTTTGTAATCTTTTATAACAATGGTCATTCCAAATGCAAATTGTCTTAGCTTCGAGGAAGGATACTGACTTCATGAATATACTGTGGAGGAAAGAATAAAGGAACAAAGTTCAGTTCAGTTCAGTTGCTCAGTAGTGTCGGACTCTTTGCAACCCCATGAATCACAGCACGCCAGGCCTCCCTGTTCATTACCATCTCTCGGAGTTCACTCAGACTTACGTCCATTGAGTCTGTAATGCCATCCAGCCATCTCATCCTTGGTTGTCCCATTCTCCTCCTGCCCCCAATCCCTCCCAGCATCAGAGTCTTTACCAATGAGTCAACTCTTCGCATGACATGGCCAAAGTACTGGAGTTTCAGCTTTAGCATCATTCCTTCCAAAGAAATCCCAGGGCTGATCTCCTTCAGAATGGACTGGTTGGATCTCCTTGCAGTCCAAGGGACTCTCAAGAGTCTTCTCCAACACCACAGT
>SJYT01044707.1:205770-271146 GCA_006410635.1 Cephalophus harveyi | reverse complement strand
GGTGTTATAAGGATTAACCTGCCTTTATTATAAATGTCAATATATTATTTAATATAATAACTAATAATATTGCAAGTAATAACCTTACTTATAAGATTCCTGTCCCTTATTTGTTTAAGGAAATAATTTTGGTAAACATTATTGATAAAGATGGAAATATATTTAATGGCTTTGATAAAAATTATAGGTAAAAATGAAGATATAGTAAATGGATTTAAAATTTTTAGAAATGTTCCTGAGAGTTTGACAAGTCTGAAGTAAATTAAAATTACTCTTTTTTTTCTTTCCTGTCAGAGGTCTCTTTATTAGTATCCATGATCGAGGACATATTTCTTCCGTTCTTAATGCATGGCCAGAAGATGTCATCAAGGTAAGTTAGTTACCACTTTTTTTCCATTGTGGCACATTTGTTCTTTTTCCTGTCCCATAGCATACTGACCCTTTTCACAGTACTAGGTAGTGATAGCATTCTCTAGCTTTTCAATTTAAATCTGATTGATTTTTGCATAGTGGATTAATTTTATCCTGATACCCTTTAGAGCTGATACCCTTTAGATTCTGTTTCCCCTTTATTTCTGTCAAGTTTTTTTTAGTATTTATTTATTGTAAGTGATGATAGGTGTTGAAAAAATGTTGAAGTAGTATCTGAATTTCTTTACGCAAACTCCTGTTTCTTCTGTAACTAATCATCTGCTTAGAAGAATCAATGTGGGCAAAAAAGCATCTGTTAATTCATTTCCTTATCATGGTATCTCATGGAACTTCTCTGGGAGAGAGGAAGCTCATGAAAATAGGATAATGTTGCATCTGACATTTGGTAGCTTTCTGAGTGAGACACTTTACCTAGATTAACTCATGTATTTAGTATCATGGTGATTCCATGAGGAAAGGAAGGCCCAGGTGGATTACACAGTCATATGTGGTGGTGGTGGGAACTGAATGCCAGCGTCTCAAGTTGCCTCCTCCAAAACAGCCTAACATATTGACCCTTTGTAACGAGACGTGGAAGATTTGACAAAGATCAGCTTTATGGAATAAGCAGAAATAATTATCACCCCCGTCTTCAATGTATTTACTTTTAAGGCAGTTCTTTAAGAGCTGCATAATATAGGTGAATAGAAAACTAAAAGAAAAGATCGCAAAAATTTTTGTATGTATTCTGCATTATTGTGTGGTAGAAAAAGCAAACACTCAGGTCTTGGCTCTTTGACATTAACCAGATAAATCACCTGAGGCAGATTATTTCAGTTCTCTGATCTTCAGAGGGATAGAAGAGGGATAGAAAATAAGAGGGTTAGACTGAATATACTCCAAATCCCCCCTTACTTCTAAAGTGCTCTGATTCTGTACATTAGTCCTTATGATAATAATAGTATTAATACCTACAGTTTTTTTGAGAATTTGTAATGTATTGGGTACTGTGGTAGGTTCTTGTATATCATGATTTCATTGTATTGAATCATCAGTTCAGTTCCGTCTCTCAGTCATGTCTGACTCCTTGCAACCCCATGGACTGCACCCTGCCAGGCCTCCCTGTCCATCACCAACTCCCGGAGTTGACTCAAACCCATGTCCATTGTGTTGGTGATGCCACCCAACCATCTCATCCTCTGTTGTCCCCTTCTCCTCCCACCTTCAATCTTTCCCAACATCAGAGTCTTTTCAAATGAGTCAGTTCTTCACATCAGGTGGCCAAAGTGTTGGAGTTTTAGCTTCAACATCAGTTCTTCCAGTGAACACCCAGGACTGATCTCCTTTAAAATGGACTGGTTGGATCTCCTTGCAGTCCAAGGGACTCTCAAGAGTCTTCTCCAACACCACAGTTCAAAAGCATCAATTCTTCGATGCTCAGCTTTCGTTACAGTCCAACTCTCACATCCATACATGACTCCTGGAAAAACCACAGCCTTGACTAGACGGACCTTTGTTGTCAAAGTAATATCTCTGCTTTTTAATATGCTGTCTAGGTTGGCCGTAACTTTCCTTCCAAGGAGTAAGCATCTTAATTTCATGGCCTTCCGTCACCAGTCACATCCACAACTGGGTGTTGTTTTTGCTTTGGCTCCGTCTCTTCTTTCTTTCTGGAGTTATTTCTCCACTGATCTCCAGTAGCATATTGGGCACCTACCGACCTGGAGAGTTCATCTCTCAGTGTCCTACGTTTTTGCCTTTCATACTGTTCATGGGGTTCTCAAATAAGAATACTGAAGAGGTTTGCCATTCCCTTCTCCAGTGTTGAATCATAGATTTATTCAGTTGACTCGTGCTTGTGGATCGGTTTCTATGTGCCAAGTGCTGTGCTAGGTGTTGGTGTACGGTGGTGAGCAAAACACAGTTGGTTCCTAATTTCATGCATCTACTCTGAAAAGTACATTTTTTTGATTCCCATTTTTATATATAAGAAACAGAAGCTTTAATTCATCAGTTTATCCAAAGTCAAATAATTGACATTTTATTCTAGGCTCAGTGGATATGACAGGTGTAGTAGTTTGTAGAAAATCTAATAAATTTTAACTCACAAAATTGGTTTTGCTTAAATTCATATAATGGCCATGAATTACAGAATAAAGATGATAGATGCATTAATTTCAATAAAGACAACAAATTACTTAGAATTAAAATCTCCACATGATTAAAATGCATGCTTTTTAGATATAAAAATAAACTAAAATCAGAAATAAACTAAAATAAACTTAGATTAGAAATAAACTGAAAAAGAAAAAAAATGTCTAGTAATACTCTGTCAGTTAAGAGTAGCAATAGACCGTGCTTAGTAGAACAGTATCCAGTGTAATAAGAGCTGAAGAGGATGAATCAGCGTTGTTGCGAAGTTAGGATACATAGACTAAAGATCAGAGCGCTGGGACCTCCTCAGCAGTTATGTGCTGTTTAACCATGGGCTCTCCTCTAATGGCGCTCAAAACGGATGTGATTGGTTTCCAAGCTGTCGTAAGTTCACTTTATTTCCCAGTTTGAGCTTTTTATTTATCTGTACTCTGCCCATGTAGTCCTCCTGATTGAAGACTGAGTTCTTTGAGTTGTTTGAATCTTTATGGACATACCTTGTCTTTTTATTTTTAAACAATCATATTAATCATATGTATATATTTTAAAACTACATTTAAAATACATGTTTCCAATTTATTCTCCCCACTCTTCTACACTTAATGATTATACAAAGTCATTTCCGTCATTTATGATCATATAAAATCATGTGCATCATTTATGTTTTCTGACAGCTTAGTATTTCATTGCATAAATATCTAACTTCAGAAATAGAGAGTCGGAACTATGCCCCAGGATATGCAAACATCTATTAATATATTTTTCTTTTTATTCAAGGCTATTGTGGTGACTGATGGAGAACGTATCCTTGGCTTGGGAGACCTTGGCTGTAATGGGATGGGCATCCCCGTGGGTAAACTGGCTCTGTATACAGCTTGTGGAGGGATGAACCCTCAACAATGTTTGCCTGTCATGCTGGATGTGGGAACGGAAAATGAGGTAAACACTTTAAGTCTGTAACAACTATACACCTTAAAAAGTAGTACCATTCCTGCATTTTGAGATTATTTTAGGAACCTCATGAAATTCATTTTTTTTCTCTTTGATTCTTTCTCTCTCATCAAACCTATCCCTCAACTCTTATAAGAAAAATTATTCATTCTCTTTTCCTTTTCTTGTTTTCTATAATATGAATAATCTTTTATCAGCTTCTTTAGTGTTTTATTATCCTTTAGTAAGCACTCACCCCATTATCCTGTAGAGTGTATGATTTACTTTAGTGTATCATAGTTACTTTTAAAAAATTACTATTTTTATACTAGGCAGAAATTTATTAAGTATAGTCAGTCTCATATCTTGTTCTAAAAGTTTTTGCAGTAGATTATTTGGAGTTTAGCATTTCTCTTTACTGCATTGATAGAATCTTAAAGTTATATATTAAAGTGAAGTCGCTCTTGTGTCCAACTCTTTCCGACCCCATGGACTGTAGCCTACCAGGCTCCTCCGTCTATGGGATTTTCTGGGCAAGAGTACTGGAGTGGGTTGCCATTTCCTTCTCTAGGGAATCTTCCCAACCCAGGGATTGAATCCAGGTTTCCCGCATTTGTAGGCAGATGCTTTACCATCTGAGCAAGTTAATATAATATTATAATGGATTTAGACTCTAGGTGTAAGAGGGATGAAATTTATAATTCACTCTATTTTCATTTAAACTGTACTTTGGGGATTTGGAGAAGGAAATGGCAACCCACTCCAGTACTCTTGCCTGGAAAATCCCATGGATGGAGGAGCCTGGTGGGCGACAGTCCATGGGGTTGCAAAGAGTCGGATACAACTGAGTGACTTCACGTTCATGTTGGGGATTTAGTGCTGTTTATGCTTTTCAGGGGCATTTCTTAAAGACTGTGATGCTTATTTGTTAAGGGTTTCCTATCCCTGTTTTTGAGGACTGAGTAGTTTCGTCTGTATCGCCTCCCAGATCACACAGATGCCCCCTCGCTTTGACTAGTAGTCTGGAATCTAGCCCCTGACAGGCCCTGAGTTCATACTGTCTTAAAACTTGTGAATACGAGGTTCGTCAGAAACATGAGAAAATATTGGGTTGGGTAAAAAGTTTGTTTGAGTTTTTCCATATGAACTTTTTTGGCCAACCCAATATTAAGACTAGGGGAAAAAATATAAAGACAGTTTTTTACAATTATTGATAATTTATTCTTATTTGCTAATCCTGCTTGTGCTAGTGAATTTTTTTCCTATGGGACCTTCCCGATAATTGTTTACAATATATAAAATTTGTCCCAATGATTACATGGAAGTGTGTTGACCCCTAAACTCTTAACCTACACTGTCAGCCTTTCTAAGACTCAAACTCCAACCTATCACTTTTGTCTTCAAAGCCTATAAGTAGAAGCCTCTAGGCTAGAGATGGTTGATGGCCCTGTGTGTTGGACCACCGTCAACAACAGGTGGTGGTCTTTGGGTCTCCTGTACTTTGTACGCTTCTCCTTGGAGTAGAGAGGGAGATAGAGAAAAGAAGTAAGCACCCACTTTAGAACTTACCACCAACATCATGAGAGCTTGCTCATTCACACTTACTAGGGCATCAGTGAAAAATTAGACCTCTTTCTAAATACTAAATACTTGCACTATTCTCTTAGGATCCATCTGTTTGAAGACACCCTGCCTCTTTTCACAGTTGTGAAATTTCATCCCTCTTACACCTAGAGTCTAAATCCATTATGATATTATATTAACTTTCTCAGATGGTAAACCATTTGCCTACAATGTGGGAGACCCGGGTTGAATCCCTGGGTCGGAAAGATCTCCTGGAGAAGGGAATGGCAACCCACTCCAGTATTATTGCTGCTGCCCCCCCAAAAAGTTATATATTAGGTAGTAAATATATATTTATAATATATAAATATTATCATCTGTAATTGGTAATAGTTGGATTATTTGTGGGTGATAGATGAGCTTGCCAGGTGGCGTTAGTGGTAAAGAACCCACCTGCCAGTGCAGGAGACATAAGAGAGATGGGATCAATCCCAGGGTCAGAAAGAGCCCCTGAACAAGGGCATGGCAACCTACTCCAGTATTCTTGCCTGGAGAATCCCATGGACAGAGGTGTCTAGCGGGTTATGGTCCGTAGGGTCACAAAGAGTCAGACACGACTGGAACGACTGAGCACACACACATGGGTGATAGATACTAGAAATTAAAGGTAGAATTTTCTGAAATAGAGATGAAAAATAATGGTCAATTAAGATAGACTTTTTAAAAGTTGAGCGTAAATATCAAACCTAGGCCTAGAATGTCATTATCAGGTGAGATCTTTATTATGTTAAGGTGTGTTCTCTCTGTACCCACTGTGTTGACAGTGTTTTATCATTAATGGATGTTGAATTTTGTTAAAAGGCTTTTTGGCATCTGTCAAAATGATTATATGATTTTTTTATTTAATTGGTTAATGTGCTATTTCACATTGATGTGTTACATCATATTAATTTGCTGATATTGAACCATACTTGCATTCTTGGGATAAATCCCACTTGATTATATGCTGGGGTCCAGCCCCAGTGGATCCAGGGTAATTCGAAGGGGAGATGGAGTAGGCGTCCTAGGAAAGAACTTATTTAATTACAGATATAAAGAGAGATTAGAAAAAGATAGTGTAGTAGGAAATATTAGTGGAGAAAAAGAGGCTGAATAACTTGGTTTATGTGGAATACCAATAAAACTCCAAGACAAGGAATTTGCACCATCTACGTAGGCCACCGGCGCCCACTTGAATAGCAGAGGGTGCCCTGCCCTGGGCACCCTCTTGCTTGGATCTTAGAAGCCAGGGCAAGTAAGTAGACATGGCGAGCATCCACGCTCCAGATGGGAATTCAGCCAGAAGGGGAAAGAAAGAACATCACAGAGGAATCAGTCTTTCCAGAAACTGATCTGTTTTCTTTATTTTCAGGTTTGCTTATATACTTTTTGTTATACATAGGGATGAATACAGAGTCACACGGGGTCAGCAGACCTGACCCTTGTGAAAATCAGGTGCTTCATATAAAATTATACAAAGGTCTTAGGGGTTTTACATCATCTTCTGGCCATGAGGCCTGCTGACATTTTATGGCCCTTTCTGATAACGGTCAGTCANACACGGGGTCAGCAGACCTGACCCTTGTCAAAATCAGGTGCTTCATATAAAATTATACAAAGGTCTTAGGGGTTTTACATCATCTTCTGGCCATGAGGCCTGCTGACATTTTATGGCCCTTTCTGATAACGGTCAGTCAACCAGAAAACTTATTTTTTCCGGGGGTGATTTTTTCTTAAACTAGGCACTACCCTCCAAAGGCACCAGATAAAGTTGCATTCCTATTGGGTGAGAGTGCAGGGGGTTATAATCAAGAAAAGGAATTTACTTAGCCTAAGGTTTAACATGATTAATCTTAAAGGTTAATACTTATTTCTCCTATATGCTAGTTATATTCATTATAAGGGCAGGGAATATGGAGATTTAGCAGCAAATATTGGCTCAACAAATGAAAAACCCTTCACCAATATAATTTCTAATCAACCCACTAATACTATACTAATGATTTTATAACTTCTCAAAAGAATCTGTATATAGAAAGTTTAAAGCATCTTGTGCCTCTCACGGTTGGGAGGCTGTAAACAATCACATGTGGCCGGACGAACCTGCTCAGGCAGGCTAGAGAACCTTCAGAGGAGTTTGTAAGTTGAAACACTCTTGTCACACCCAGGAATTTTTTATTAACTTGGAGCTGTAAGTTAACTCCTTCTCCGAAAGAGGTAGTGGAGGGTCAGCCCCCCGTAGAGTCAGAGGTATAGGTGAGAGCATAAAACAGTAAAGTAGGCAGACTCTGGTTTTGGGGGTAGGTGCTCGGGAACAGGGGGTCTCCTGAGGCTCGATCCCGCCTTTGCGTAATGCCAAGCCTCCTTCCTCATGACCTTTGCCATGGGCAGAGTTCCTCGCGCTGGCTCCCGGCAATTATGGTATTTGATTCTTTTGATGTATTGTTGAATTCGTTTTGCTAATATTTAGTTTAGGATTTTTGTTTCTATGTTCATCAGTGACATTAGCTATTAATTTTCTTTTTTGTGTGGAGCATCCTTCTCTTATTATTTATATCAAGGTGATAGTGGCCTTTAGAACAAGCTTGGAAGGATTCCTTTCTCTTCTAGTTTTTGGAATAGTTTGAGATGGATAGGTGCTAACTCTTCTTTAAATGTCTTATAGAGTTTTCCTGTGAAGCCTCATGGTTCTGTACTTTCATTTGTTGAGATTTATTATTATTATCACTGATTCAGTTTCATTTCTTGTAATAAGTAGTTCGTATTTTGTATTTTTTCCTGATTCAGTTTTTGGGAGATGTAAATTTCTAATAGGTTATCCATTTTATTGGCATATGATTGTTCATAATAATCTTTTATGATCCTTTGTGTTTATGTGGTGTTTCTTTTTTAACTTTTCATCTTTTATTTCTGATTTTATGTATTTGGGCCCTTTCTCTTTTTTCCTTGATAAATCTGACTATAGGTTTATTAATTTTGTTTATCTTTACAAAGGACCAGCTCTTAGTTTCATTGATGTTGTCTGTTTTTTTAGTCTCTATTTATTTATTTTTGCTCTGATCTTTATGATTTTTTTCCTTCTTTGGGTTTTGTTTTGTCTTCTTTTTGTATTTCTTGAGGTGTAAGGTTAGATAGTTTTAGATTTTTCTTGTTTTCTGTGGTAGACATATATTGCTATCAACTTTCTTCTTAGAAATGCTTTTGCCGGGTTTTGTTTTTATTTTTGTTTTAATTGATGTATCGTTGATTTACTATATATTATTTAAGTTTCAAGTGTACAGCATACTAATTCACAATTTCAAAATCTTTAAAAGTTATATTCCATTTATAGTTACTATTATATAAAATATCGGCTATATTCCCTGTGATATACAATATATCCTTGTAACTTATTTGTTTTATACATAGTAGTTTTGACCTCTTAATCTCCTATCCCTCTGTTGTCCTTTGCACCATCTCTCTCCTGTACTGATAATCACTAGTTTGTTCTCTGTACCTGTGTCTGTTTCTTTCACGTTATGCTCACTAGTTTATTTTGAGATTCCACATATAAATGATATCTTACAGTATTTGTCTTTCTCCGTCAAACTTATTTCACTTTCATTTTAGCATAATACCCTGCAAGTCCATCCATGTTGTTATAAAAAGCAAAAGTTCATTCTTTTTTATGGATGAGTAGTAATCCATCATGTGTTTGTGTGTGTGCACGCGCCTACACATGCATGCATGCACGCCACATCTTTATCCATTCATCTCTTGTGGATACTTACGTAACTTCCAAACTTTGGCAGTCATAAATAATGCTATGAACTTTGAGGTGCATGTATCTTTTCAGCTAAGTGTTTTCGTTTTCTTTGGGTATATAACCAGAGTGTAATTGTGTGGCCATATGGTAGTTCTGTTTTTAGTATTTTGAGAAACCTTCATACTATTTTCCATAGGGGCTACACCAATTTACTTTCCTACCAGTGGTATACGAGGGTTCCCTTTTCTGCACATCCTGCCAACATTTGTAATTTGTGATCTTTTTGATGATAGCCATTCTGAGAGGTGTGAGGTGATATTGCATTGTGGCTTTAATTTGTATTTCTCTGATGATTAGTGAAGTTAAATATCTTTTCATGTGTCATTGGCCATCTGTACGTCTTCTTTGGAAAAATGTCTATTCAGTTCTGTCCATTCTATAATCAGGTTATTTGTTTTTTAATATAAGCTGCCTCTATATTTTGAATATTAACCCCTTATTGATATCATTTGCAAATGTTTTCTCCCATTCAGTAGGTCATCTTTTTGCTTTGTTGACGCTTTTCTTTCCTGAGCAAAAGCCAAGTTTAATTAGATCTGATTTGTTTATCTTTGCTTTTGTTTCTTTTGCTTTTGGAGACAGACTCAAAAGCATTGTTATGATTTATGTCAGAGTATTCAACTGCGGGAGTTGGTGGTGGACAGGGAGGCCTGGCGTGCTGCAGTTCATGGGGTCGCAAAGAGTCGGACACGACTGAGCGACTGAACTGAACTGAACTATAAGAATCTAAGAGATTTTTGTGTGTTAATTTTGTATCCTGCAACTTTACTGAATTCTTCGGTGAGCTCTAGGAGTTTTCTGATAGCACTTTTTAAATTTCCTATGTATGTGCTAAGTTGCTCAGTCCAACTCTTTGTGACCCCATGAACTGTAGCCTGCCAGGCTCCTATGTCCATGGTATTCTTCAGGTAAGAATACTGGAATGGGTTGCCACTCCTTTCTCCAGGGGATCTTCCCAACCCAGGGGTCAAACTTGTGTCTCTTACATCTCCTGCATTGGCAGTCAGGTTTTTTACCACTAGTGCCACCTAGGAAATCTCATTGCTATGCATATTATCATTTAATCTACAAACAGCGACAGTTCTGTTTTCTTTCCAATTTGAATTCCTTCTATTTCTTGTATAATTGCCATGGCTAGGACTTGGAAAACTATGTTGAGTAAAAGTGGTGAGAGTGGATATCCTTGTCTTGTTTCTGGTCTTAGAGGGAATGTTTTCTGCTTTTCACCATTGAGAATGATGTTGGCTATGAGTTTGTCACATATGGCCTTTATTATATTGAGATGAGCTCCCTGTATGGCCACTTTCTGGAGAATTTTTATCATAAACGAGTATTCAATTCTGTCAAAAGCTTTTTCTGCATCTACTGAGATTATTATATGGTTTTTATTCTGCAGTTTGGTAATGTGGTGTATCACACTGATTGATTTGCAGAAATTGAATCTTTGCATTCCGGAGATAAATCCCACTTGATTATGGTGTATGATCCTTCTAATGTACTTTTGGATTCAGATTGCTAGTATTTTGTTGAGGAGTTTCGCGTCTGTGTTCATCAATGATATTGGCCTGTTTGTGATATCTTTGTCTGATTTTGGTGTCAAACTGAAGCTGGCCTTGTAGGAGTTTGGAAGTGTTCCTTCCTCTGCAGTTTTTTGGTATAGTTTGTAGAGAAATGGTATAAACCTTTTCTGAATGTTTGGTAGAATTTACTTTTGAAGCCGTCTGATCCTAGACTTTTGTTTGTTGGGAGTTTTTAAAAGTACTCATTCAGTTTCATTACTGATATCAGTTCTGTTCACATTTTCTGTTTCTTCCAAATTCAGTCTTGGGATAGTGTAGTAGTGTAGTGAAGTCGCTCAGTCGTGTCCGACTCTTTGCGACCCCATGGACTGTAGCCTACCAGGCTCCTCCCTCCATGGGATTCTCCAGGCAAGAGTACTGGAGTGGGTTGCCATTTCCTTCGGATAGTGTACCTTTCTAGAAATTTATTCATTTCTTCTCAGTTGTCCATTTTGTTTGTTTATTGTAGTCTGTTATGATCTTTTGTATTTCGGTGATGTCTGTCGTAACTTCTTTTTCATTTCTGACCTTATTGACTTGGGCCTTCTGGATTTTTTCTCTTGTTGAGTCTGGCTAAAGGTTTATCAATTTTGTTTACCTTTTCAGTGACCCAGCTCTTAAATTTCCTAGATCTTTTTTTAAAGTTTCTGTTTTATTTATTTCTGCTCTGACCCATATGATTTCTTTCCTTCTACTAACTTTTGGATGTTTTGTCCTTTTTCTAGCTCCTTTGGGTATAAGGTTAGGTTGTTTGAGAGTTGTCTTAGTTCCTGAGGGAAGCTTGTATCAGTATAAACGTCCGTCTAAGAACTGCTTTTGGTGCATCCCATAGATTTTGGATCATTTTGTTTTTATTTTCATTTATCTCCAGGCATTTTTTGATGCTTCTTTGATTTCTTCAGTGATCCATTAGTTGTTTAGTAGCATATATTTTAGCCTCCACGTGTTTGCTTTTTTTGCATTTTTTCTTGTAGTTGATTTCTGGTCTCATAGCATTGTGGTTAGAAAATATACTTGATATGATTTCAGTTTTCATAAATTTACTGTGGCTTGTTTTGTGGTCTAACATGTGATCTGTCCTGAGAATGTTCCATGTGCACTTGAAAAGAAATGTGCATTATGCTGGTTTTGGATGGAATGTTTTATAAATCTATTAAGTACATCTGGTCTAATGTGTTGTTTAAGGCTGATGTTTCCTTATTGCTTTTCTGTGTAGATGATCTGTCTATTGGTGTAAGTGGGATGTTGAAATGCCATACAGTTATTACTGTTGCTTTCTCCCTTTATATTGTTAATACTTGTTTTATGTATTTAAGTACCACATGTTGTTGTTCAGTTGCTAAGTCATATCCAACTCCTTGCAACCATGGACTGCAGCATGCCAGGCTTCCCTGTCCTTCACTTTTTCCTAGAGTTTGCTCAAATTCATGTACTTGAGTCAGTGGTGCTATCTAACCATCTCATCCACTGCCATCCCCTTGTCTCCTTTTGCCTTCAGTGTTTACTAGCATCAGGATCTTTTCCAGTGAGTTGGTTCTTTACATCAGGTGGCCGAAGTTGTTGTTAGAGCTTCAGCTTTAGCATCAGTCCCTTCCAGTGAATATTCAGGATTTATTTCCTTTAGGATTGTCGGGTTTGATCTCCTTGGAAGTCCAGGGGACTCTCAAGAGTCTTCTTTAGCACCACAATTCGAAAGCATCAATTTTTTGGCACTCAGTCTCCTTTATGGTTCAACTCTCACATCCATACATGACTACTGGAAAAATCAGCTTTGACTGTATGGACGTTTGTTAGCAAAGTGATGTCTCTGCTTTCTAATATGCTGTCTAGGTTTGCCATAGCTTTTCTTCCAAGGAACAAGCATCTTTTAATTTCATGGCTGCAGTCACTGTCTGGAGTGATTTTGGAGCCCAAGAAAAGAAAATCTGTCACTACTCCCACTTATCTCCCGTCTATTTGCCATGAAGTAATGGACAGGATGCCATGATCTTAGGTTTTTCATGTTGTTTCAAGTCAGCTTTTACACACCCCTCTTTCACCCTTATTAAGAGGCTCTTTAGTTCTTCTTCACTTTCTGCCATTAGAGTGGTATCATCCACATGTCTGTGGTTGTTGGTATTTCTCCCGGCTGTCTTGATTCCAACTTGTGATTCTTCTAGTCCAGCATTTTGCGTGATGTACTCTGCATATAGGAGAAGGCAATGGCACCCCCACTCCCCTCCTCTTGCCTGGAAAATCCCATGGATGGAGGAGCCTGGTAGGCTGCAGTCCATGGGGTCGCTAAGAGTCGGACATGACTGAGCAACTTCACTTCACTTTTCACTTTCACTCTGCATATAAGTTAAATAAGCAAGTGACAATATACAATCTTATTGTACTCCCTTCTCAATTGGGAACCAGTCTGTTGTTCCATGTCTGGTTCTAACTGTTACCTCTTGACCCTGATGCAGTTTTCTTAGGAAGCAGATAAGGCAGTCTGTTATTCCCATGTCTTTAAGAGTTTTCCACAGTTTGTAGTGATCCACACAGTCAAAGGCTTTATTGTTGTCAGTGAAGCAGAAGGAGGTGTTTTTCTGGAATTCCTTTGCTTTCTCTGATCCAGCACATGTTGGCATGTTTCTGTCTGGTTGTAGGGGATGTCCTAGGGGACCCAGCAGCAGTCCTCTCTCTGGTTACCAGCGCCGTTGTTGTAAGGGTATGCCCTGTGTGGACTGGGTGCAGCCTTCTGTTTTGACAGGGTCAGCTCCTGTGGGCATGCTGGTAGTCAGGGCTGCTTCCTGCGCTGGTTGACTGTGAGGCTGTGCCTCACAGGTGGCCCTAGGCCTACTGGACAGGAGAGTAGGCTTCCTGTGCATTTGGCTGCGTGGCGCAGGGTTGCACCGGCCTGCTGCCAGCCTACTGGTGGGTGAGGCCGGGTCTCTACATTGCTGGCTGTGCAGCTGGGACACTTGTGGCTAATGCTGGCCTGCTGGAGTATGGGGCTTTGACCTTGGTGTTAATAAGCCAGCAGAAAGAGACCAAAATGGAGCTTTGCCAGAGCCAGTGTTAACATAGTAGAATGAGCTCTCCCAAGTGGCTGTTGCCAGCACTTCTTTTCCTGAGGGCAGTTCCAATTGCCTCCTGCATATTTAGGTGGCTCTCTAAGATTAACAAGTGTGTTGGACCCAGCCCCCTTTCAAACTACTGCCTCTGGACAGGAAATTGGAGTGTGTGAGAACTTTGCTTATACTTTTTAAGAGCCAAGTTCGTTTCCTACTGCCCTCCAGCTCTCCCAGATAGAAGACCTACTGGTTTTCAAAGCCTGATATTCTGGGGACTCATCTTTGCAGTACAGAACTCCTGGGCTCAGACCCCTTGCTCCTTGGCAAGAACCTCTGAATGTGATATTCCTCCTGTTTTTGGTGGCTGACATAGAGGTATGGGTCCTGACTATCTTGTCTCTGCCCCTCATCTGTCTCATTGTGCTTCTTCCTGTCTTTTTCTTTGTAGAAAATCTTTTCTGTAAAACTTCAGGTCTTTCTTATAGATACTTGTTCTGTAAAAAATTGTCATTTTGGTGTGTCTGGGGGGGTGAATTTAGGGTCTTCTTATTCCCCTATCCTGGACACATATTGACCCTCTCTTCTCTTTATCCTTGCACTACTACTTTACTGAGAAGACAAAAAATTTACTTCACTAAAATATGGTTGAGTTGATGGGTTTGTGGAAAATGTAGTTTTTATGTTGCCATTCTTTGTTCTACTTTCACATGTGGAAAAACCACTTGTAGTCAAAATATCTGTTATAGCAGTTTTTAATCTCATCTGTTTTGTGGATCTCTGTTCAGTTTTATACTTCATAATAAAAATACAAAATTAATTGATCACAACATTTAGGCTTTTTTTTTCCAGAATCTAGAAAGTTTCTTGAGGATTAGATCCCTTTTTAATAAATTATTTTATAAATGTTTTCTTCTTTTATCATAAATACCTATATTGAGTAGTAATGAAAGTGGAAAAGGAATTAACAGGTGATTGGTAAGACAGTCCTCTCTTTCTGACTTATTAAATCTCTGCAGCTTACAACTTGAAGTTTACAGAAACACTTGACTAAAATATACTCTTATTTTTTAAGTTAATAATGGAAAGCACTTGTTTAGGTAGAATGATTGTGTTTTCACCTTTTCTTTAATCTGTTATTTCATAGTCCATGTTTTCTTTAATTTACTTGTAAAGCAGTTGCTATATAAAGGTTATCTTTTACCTGAAGTAAATTATTTTTGTCTTGAAGAGAATGGGCTTCCCTGGTGGCTCAGCTGGTGAAGAATCTGCCTGCAATGCAGGAGACCTGTGTTCAATCCCTGGGTTGGGAAGATCTTCTGGAGAAAGGAAAGACTACCCATTCCAGTATTCTGACTTGGAGAATTCCATGGACTGTATAGTCCATGGGGTCACAAAGTCAGACATGACTGAGCGACTTTCACTCACTTTATGAGGATTCCATACTTTCTTTTTTCCCCTGTTGTTGCCAAGTCTTTTCATAGCAGCTTCCCTGGTGGCTCAGATGGTAAAGAATCCGCTGCAGTGCAGGAGATCTGCGTTCAATTCCTGGGTTGGGAAGATCCCCTGGAGAAGGGAAGGCTCTCCACTCCAGTATGGTGGCCTAGAGAATCTCATGGACAGAGGCGCCTGGCAGGCTATGAGTCCGTGAGTTCACAAAGAGTCAGACACGACTGAGTGACTTAAAAAAAAAAAAAAAAATATATATATATATATATATACACACACACACACACACACACACGCATATATATGTGTGTGTGTATAAAAGTTTATCTTTTACCTGAAGTAAGTTGTTTTTATCTTTTAAGAGGAGCCGTACTTTATTTTTCTCCCTGTTGTTGAAATCTTTTCATGGAAGTTATGCTTATCATTTGTCTTTTAAGTAAGTGACCAATATCAAAGCTTGATATTTTACTAAAAATGTGAGTAAATGTGCCTTGTGGACCCTGCACGCTCTTCCATGTGTTGTTAGGTCTTAAACACTGCCACATGTGCCCCATGGGGTATGCCTGCTAGGGCTGCTGTAACAGTACCATAAACTGAGTGGCTCAACCAATAACATTTATTTCTCACAGTTCCAAAGGCTAGAAATCCATGATCAGGGGATCAGCAGTCAGTTTCTTCTAAGGTCTCTCTCTCTTGGCTTGTCTTCCTTCAGTATCTATACATGGTTATTTCTTCTGTGTATCTGTGTCTTAATTTTTTTTTTCTTAGAAGAGCACCAGTTATATTGGATTAGGGCCCACCCTAGTGACATCATTTAACTTAATTACCTTTTTAAAGACTCTGTCTGCAAATACAGTCATATCCTGAGATACTTGGATTTGGACTTGAACCTATGAATTTGGGGGAGGTTGCAAACCCAGTTGAGCCTGTAACACATGATCAGTTCTCAAGAGGCCCTGGAGATTTTTTACTCCTATTCAGTATGTATGGGAGATTATTGTCTCTACATAGTCAGTCTCTGTTTATTAAACCATTGCTCCAGGTCTCAGCTTTTCTGATCTGGTTTTATATTCAGTCTGGCCTTCAGATCATGTGTACAATGTATCAAGATCTAGAGTCATCTAGATCTTGTGATGGAACTTGAAGTCACAAAGTTGAAGTCTCTTCCACTGAGGAGGTTCCTACTTGTGTTCTGGAAAGAGGTCTTTATGTTTGGCATGAAGCAGCTTGTTGGAGAGAAACTGAACAAAATAAAAACCTTATAGATTTTCTGTTATGTGTACCTGCCATGTATTTTTCAGCTCATGTGCAGAAGTCAGTGTTGACATTAGAATGTGGCTGATATTAGGTTTCTGTTGCTATCATGACAAATTATTACAAACTTAGTGGCTTAAAACAGCACAAATATATGACCTTATAGTGCTAGAGGGCACAAGTCTCAAAAGGCTAAAATCATGAAAGATGTCAGCAGGGCTGAGTTCCACACCCTGTCTTTTCCAGCTTCTAGAGGTTGCATCTTTTCCTTGGTTTGTGGTCCCCTTGATCTGTTTTCATTTGGCCGTTACATCACAACGAGACTGAGACGAAGACAGTAGTGTAAAAAGAGACTGATGTCGGTCTTTTCCAAAAAAGTGAAAATTCCTGGCTGGGAAGTAGTGTAGATGTTACAGAATACGGTGTATTCCATCATACAAATATCCGAACACCCCTCCTCGTAAAGTAATGAGACAGATGGTGCACCAGGGTCGATCTAACAGTCATAGAGAGAGAATTCGGAGGAGTGAAAAATAGAAACAGGAAAGTATAATACGAACGGTGAAGTCTATTCACTAGGACGTAAACTTACTGAGGATTAGTAATATCATGTCAGTCTCTTCTCTTCTATTGGGAGTGACGGACTGCACCAAACATAACAGTGTACCAATGAAAAAGTGACAGAGGAGAATCGAGTGGGAGAGATTTAATCACGCTGTTACCTAATATAGTTCCTAAATAAGTAGACAAAAGACTTCGTGTTGTGGCTACGGAACCCTTTCTCTTACCCCTAAAGTCAAACGAAAATATACGTGATATTCAGAGTCCTTAAGGAAGTTCACACCCTATATAGAATCTTTACGGACAATATATTTGATTTTATCTTTTTTTAAATGGACTCTACCCTTGAAAATCTCTTCATCTTATGAAAATAAAATCGAATTATTAAATTCACCAAGAGTCACATACAGAGAACTTACAAGTCAAGTCCTAATTACTCCCCTACACAATTCTTACGTTTTAGGACCCGAGACTAAGTCTGAATGACTTAGTGTCGGTTTAAAATCAGTAAAAATAAAGGTGTCGAAAAATTGTAAAGTACGGTCGAGTATACGTACGACTGTGAAATTCATAACGAAATCTGAGAACTACTGGTAACCGTTAATCTAACGAATTAGTATAACTACCGTACTTTGTCGTTTTGTTGTTTTTAAAATATATTAAAGAAACGTCTTAAACCAGAAAATAAACTTTTCTTACTCATCGTCGTATCTCTTACTAATAGATATATAATATTTATATTAAATTTTTATTTACTACTTTTCCTTTTATAAGTATTGTAAATACCGTCTATTTCTAAATTTTACAAGAATCATAAGTTTCTTTTGAAAATTCAATTATTCTTTTACAATTTACACGTCATATGTTTAACGGATTCTTTTGTACCAATGTCCATTAAAATTTTACTTCTGTACTTTTACCAGTTTTTGAATACTTTTTACAAATTACTATGAGTCAAGTCAAATCAGTGAGTCAGCACAGGACGAGAAACACTGGGGTACATGACGTCGTGTGGTCCGGAGGGACAGGTAGTGGTTGACGACCTTAGATCCCAAACCCATGCCCATTGAATTGGTGATGCCATCCAACCATCTCATTCTCTGTCAACCCCCTTCTCCTCCTGCCCTCAGTCTTTCCCAGCATCAGGGTCTTTTCAAATGAGTCAGCTGTTCGCATGAGGTGGCCAAAGTATTGGAGTTTCAGCTTCAGTGTCAGTCCTTCCACCCAGGACTGATCTCCTTTAGGACTGACTGGTTTGATCTCCTTGCAGTCCAAGGGATTCTCAAGAGTCTTCTCCAACACCACAGTTCAAAAGCATCAATTCTTCGGCATTCAGCTTTTCTTTATTAGAAAAGAAATATAAGTGCATACTACTTTAACATTACAAAAATATATTTATATATTATATATTTTACATTTATATTTCATATATGTACACACATATATATGTGGAAAGAATTTTATTCTTCCTTTGGCTGCCACAAAGGAACATATTTATATGTCAGTGGGGTATGGGGATTGTAAATTTATTCATCCTTTCTAGAAAGGTATAGTTCCAATACAGATCACAAGTTTTAAAAATAATCTAGTGAGTGATGTGAAGACTTTTTACAGTATATTCTTATGTGAAAAAGGGTTATAAAACAGTCTATGATATTGTCCCCAATTTGGACAGATAATATTGTACATGCATAGATGTAGAAAGAGGAGCCTGGAAGAATATGCATCAAGGTGCTAGTGATGGGTAGTTCTGAATGGGTAGAGCTTATTGGTTTTCTTTGGTTTTGAGTTTACATTTCGGTGCTCTCAAATTTTCTTATAGGAAGTACTATTTTTTTGTAATGATTTTTTTAAAGCCTTAAAATCTTAAGAAAATATTTTGTAATTCTCAAAAATTTTAGATGAGAAACGTAGAAATGTGAGAGATACGAACACGGTGAAAGTTAACAGTGATTACTATTCAAATCAAAATTTCCAAGGTTTCAGAATTGTGCAGTGCTAAGAAGTAAAATAATTAACTTTACCAATATATGCACTCCTTATCTCCTCTTGGAACTCTTCTTGTGTCTCCGTATGCTTTGTTCTTTACTTTCCCTAATGCTTTTCCTTTTCACATGCTCCTAAGTCTTTGTAAGTCTTCAGTGACAACAAATGTATTGCATATGACACATCTTGTTAAAGAAGGTCTATCTTTTTTTTTAAGTGTTTGCTTAATACCAAGTCTTTCATTTATTTTCCAACAAACATCTAGTAAGTATTTACTCTTAGCTGCGAGAAACTTTTAACCCAACAAATTAATGTCACTTCTGTGCCAGGCTACGTGGTCTGTGGAGCCATTATTAAAATGGGATAATCTTGTTAGATTGCTTTTTGTAGATGTTATTTTTTTGTCAGCCAACTTTCCAAGAATGCACTCATTATTGAAGCCTTAATTATCATGAATTTAAAAAAAAAATAGTAATTTTTGACAGAGACATTATGGCTAGAAGAATTTTTTAACTTCCTGATTTAATTTAAAAGCTATCTTGTTCATAGATCTTCATAATTGACACTTCACTGAAGCCAGACTTCTTTATGATATACTTTAATTATTAGCATGGGAAAGAACAAGAGAACAAAGAAGGGGAAACGTGTGACATCTTTTCTCAATTGTGTTCTTTTTCTGATTCACGTTTTAGAAGTCCAAATATATCCCAGACATGGAGAAAGTATTTTAATTCTGGCAGCCATTAATCGCTCACTGGCACTTCAACATCAGCTGTTCAGAAGACTGCCAGTAGATTGTTTAAAGTTTTTAGACTTCAAGGAACAGCTGGGCTTTACAATAGCACTCAGTTTCAGATTCTACATTTCATGTGAAATACGTTTTTATGATTTGATATGTTAACTTCCAGCTTGCCAGAAAACCTTAACTCATTGTTGTGCCCTACATTATAAGTGGGATGACCAACAAAATGTATTGGCCAAACCAAGGCAGTTTCACAGTGAGAGAGAATGCTATTAGTAATTACTCTAAGACACCAGATGTGAACTGGACTATAATTCCTGTTGGCTTTAAGCAAATTCCAACTCAAGTAATTCACATGGTTTAACCTTCTTAATAACGTAAGTATACCTGCAAAGTCATACTGTTTATCTATAACAAACCTATCTAAACATAGCGACTTAAAATAGTTAGTATTTTATTAATGATCATGATTCCCTGAGATGGCTAGGGAGGCTGGAATGCTTGGGATGTATAGATTCTCATCCTTCCTATAGATTCTGATTCTTCACACATTGTTCACACTCTGCAGGTAAGATATGCTTGTATCCACCCTAGGTTTCCAAAAATGTCATCCCCGTAGCAACAGCAGGCCCAAAGTTCAGAATCCCATCATCTAAATCAGGTCTAGATGCAAATGAATATTCTTATGTTTCTCTCCGTGGTGTGTGACTGGTCTTATCTGTTCCCACATACCAGACATATAGCAGATGGCAAGGACAGAACCCCCACAATAAACACTCCCATCCAGAATGGCAGGGATAAGAATCATATAACACTAAGTGGTTCATAGCAATTCTGAATTTGCACTGGACGAGTTGCCAGGCCACCTACTTGAGGGACAGGGAATGTTCTTTGAATCGGGCCCAGTTTGATTTCCTCAGAATGTGGTTCTGTAGTTCATTGTTCTCTGAGGCTTTTGGCTCTGCTGTCTGGGTTCTTGGTTATATCCTCTTAGATAGTCTTCCTTTTCCATAAGAAATAGCTGTGTTGCATCCTGAATAACTTTCTCAGCAAGCTTCTTGCCAGTGGATAGTTGAGGACCCAGTGAAGTATTTTCATTTTGAAGTGTCCCTGTGTTGATTAATCCAAGTAATGCAGTATCCTTACATCTTTTTTTTTTTTTTTTTAGCTTTCTGTGTATTAGATTATAGTCTTCTCCACTAGATAAAGGCCCTACTCACAGTTCTTTTCAAAACAGACCTTCTCTGTATATTGGCTGACATAGCAGAGTGCTGTGGACCAGCCCCACTGAACTAGACAGAAATCTTTTAGGAACATGAGTGTCTTAGGTTCCACTTTAAATCATTCAGACGTTCTCAAAAGACTTGTTACAGTCACACACTTAATTTGATCTTTGGCTGCTGGCCTTATTTTACTTTAGAAATCTTTTGCAGACAAGTTTTGTGCCCTCTATATTCTGCTTAAATTTTTCTCAGAGACTGAACATTTCCTTCTATAGTTCTTACCCATTTTAGCCTTAGCATACAGCCAATTTACACATTCAACATTATTCCTGAAAATCTTTTTAGTCAGATTTATAAGTTCTTTAAGTACATTTTCCTGTTTTTTAGATTACTAAAGGCGATAGTTTTATACATTGTTTCTTTTTTTATCACACAGATTGCTGTTTTTTCCCAAAAAAGTTTGTCTGTAATTTCTTTTAGCAGTATTTTGTGGTTTCTGGTATTAGGCCTTACACATATTTTGTTAAATATGTCCCTATGAATTTCATGTTTTGGAGTGCTATTGTAAGTGGAGTCGTGTATTTTATTTCATTTTCAACTATTCATTGCTAGTGTATAGATATATATCTGCTTTATGTAAATTGACCTTATATTCTACATTCATGTTAAGTTCACATATTTTTTTCTAGGGGATTTCTTGCATAGATTCTTTAGTATTTCCATGTACATGATCATGTGTGTACAAATAAAAACAGTTTGTTTCTTCCTTTCCAATCTTTATTCCTGTTTTTTCTTTTTCTTGCATAACTGTAATGGCTAGGATCTCTAGTATATATAGCATTTGATAGAAATAATGAGAGTAAATATCTTTGTCTTGTTTCCAGTCTTAGGGGTTGTTAGTTGTGGGTTTTGCACAGATGCTCTTTACTAGGTTGGGGAAAGAAAAGAAAATTTTAGTTGCTCAGTCATGTCCAGCTCTTTTCAATCCCATGGACTATAGCCCTCCAGGTTCCTCTGTCCATGGGATTCTCTAGGCAAGAATACTAGAGTGGGTTGCCATTCCCTTTTCTAGGGGATCTTCCTGACCCAGGGATCCAACCCAGGTCTCCCACATTGTAGGCAGATACTTACCATCTGAGCTACCTGGCGAGCCCAGGTTGAGGAAGTTCCTTTCTATTCCTAGTTTACTGAGAGCTTTTGTTATAAATGTGTGCATATTACTGTATATAAATTATACCTCAGTTAATAACTGATTTAATAAAATTACCCATTCTAAAGCATAAACAGAGTAGTGTTGTCTGATATATATTTGTTTTGGAAAAACTTAAACTATGTAAAGTTTTAAAAGTTTAAGAAAAATCTTATTTAAGACTAAAAGGTTTATAACATCTTATGGCCTATATACTTAAATATTGTTGAAATAAAAAGAGAAGTGTATGGCCTATATACTTATCCTGTTGAAATAAAAGAGAAATAATTCCATAACCAGTGAAAAGCTTTCTGGATGAAAAACTAATTTTGAATGAGCTTTATCAATCTAGAATCAGAAAAACTGTGTGTGTGTGCTGTCTCTTATACACATCTATTTTTTTTCAAAAACAAAAAATAGATCTAAGAAAGGAATTGCTGTGTTTCCATTTACTAAGCTAATATGATACTTCAAAACTTTGTTATTTTTCTGGGTGGTAAACTTTGCCTGTAAAATCTAAATTTAGCACAGCTGAGAGATTGTAATACCTTTTCTTTCCTCAAGAATAAGACCTAAGAATAACAATGAAAATGTAAGAATGCTTTTAATGTTTAGTAATTATATTTCATGTTCTTATTAACACTGTAGATATATCTGTCTCTTATACACATCTAGATGTGTATAAGAGACAGCTGCTGGAGTATGGGGCTTTGACCTTGGTGTTAATAAGCCAGCAGAAAGAGACCAAAATGGAGCTTTGCCAGAGCCAGTGTTAACATAGTAGAATGAGCTCTCCCAAGTGGCTGTTGCCAGCACTTCTTTTCCTGAGGGCAGTTCCAATTGCTAGGAATTGCTGTGTTTCCATTTACTAAGCTAATATGATACTTCAAAACTTTGTTATTTTTCTGGGTGGTAAACTTTGCCTGTAAAATCTAAATTTAGCACAGCTGAGAGATTGTAATACCTTTTCTTTCCTCAAGAATAAGACCTAAGAATAACAATGAAAATGTAAGAATGCTTTTAATGTTTAGTAATTATATTTCATGTTCTTATTAACACTGTAGATATATATAATACTAAATAATAACTCTGTAGGTTAATTCTGAATCAGTATAGCTAGATTTTATTTAAATTTCTACTCTTATACATACAAGAAAGCTGAGGTTCACTCAGAAAAAGTAATGATTTGCCTTTAGTTGTTTCTATATTTATGGTAATTTTTTTAAAAATAGGAGTTACTTAAAGATCCATTGTACATTGGACTACGGCAGAGAAGAGTGAGAGGTCCTGAATATGATGATTTTTTGGATGAATTCATGGAGGCAGTTTCTTTCAAGTACGTATAATCTTTATTTTGTCTATATTTAAGTTGGATTTCAAAAACTTAAAGATAATCTAACATAATAAACTATAAAAATGTTCAAGTTTGGTACAATATGTTTAATAATTATAAGTTATTTGATTGAAATATAAATATGTATATCCTCATAAATATTGCTGACCAAATGATAATGTCATGTGTCTGTCCCCCCAAAAGTTGTCTGTGTTTCTATCCCCGAGGATAATTTTTTCTTACAAGAAACTTCAGCTGCTTTGGTTTGGGATTCATGATTATGGTGAATGAGGCAGGGACCAGTGACTGAATTGCCTGAGTAAGCCTTTTCATGATTGTTGGCAGTCTGCATTTTGTTTCTGGCTGCTGATAAAATCTGGTCTTCTATCATCTTCCTGGGTGAATCTAACTCTTTTGTGGTAGGAGAGGCAGAGAAGTGAGCATGAATTAGTACGATCCGCCGGGTCCAGAACGAAGCAACATCCACGAATCTCTGATTAAGTCTACTGTATTTGATTAAGACGCAATACAATATTTCACTGAATACTTCATTTAATTGTGGACCAAGGGCTGCTATAAAATTTTCTGTTTTTTTTCCTTCAAAGTAGAGGCTTCTGCCATAATTTAGTAACATATTCTGAGAGAATTTTGTCACACTAACAGTGGTCCCATTTGTCTCTGTATAGCCACAGAAACCATGTACTATTTAAAAACATATATGTTGCTTTGGTTTTTCATAGAAATGAACTCATCACTGGCATCAACTGTAACTATAGACATACTTCTGGTTTCTTTTTATTATAAGGTTTAATTTGAAGAAGTTGAATTCAATAGCAGAAAGTGCTCTCATCAGCTTGCAAAATATTTAGAATAGTTTGAATGTCTTGTTACCCAAGGTTTTAGTGCAAAGTACATTTACCCGTTAGTATGGAATGCATTTTTAAAACCCGTGTCTGATTTATTTCTTCTTATTATTTAACTTATTTAATTAAATTATATTTACTCATAGACATAGTTGAGCAACTCTAAAATTCAAGAGTTCATGGTACAGTTAATTACTAGAAGTTTTACATATTTAATTTAAAATTTCTTACCCTTTAAAATTTATATAAGATTTTGCAATTATGTGTAACTTTGTAGGTAGCAATATTAATCAAGAGATTGTATAGAGAATACCACAAGGTGGCATAAAAGAAAAAGAAATTCTCAGCATATTTGTTTTTATTTGTCTGTTTGTGTAAATAAAATTTATCTTTATATGGGTGACTTCAGATTCTTACCGAGAAACTGTTGAGTCATGAATATAGCATATATGGCCTATATACTTAAATATTGTTGAAATAAAAAGAGAAGTGTATGGCCTATATACTTATCCTGTTGAAATAAAAGAGAAATAATTCCATAACCAGTGAAAAGCTTTCTGGATGAAAAACTAATTTTGAATGAGCTTTATCAATCTAGAATCAGAAAAACTGTGTGTGTGTGTGTGTGTGTGTGTTTAATGTTGAATTGAGAAGTTACCTAAGATCTATAATAAGAAATGGGGATTGACAAGAGTCAACAATAATTTAAAATGCAGAGACCACCTATAAATCAGGAATTACACTTCTGGGCTCTTTGCAGAGAAAAACCCCACAGACTTTTCAAAGATACTTTCTAGCATAACTTTGGGAAGAGTTTTCTAGAAACAAAACCTACTACTGCTACCAAATTAAATTGGGACGTAATCCTGAAGATAAACCCAAAATTATTTAAAAAGGAAATGTAGCTTACATTCAAGGTGGCAAATGCCTGTTAGGAGTTGGCTTAGCCAGGAATCAGATTCTAGATGGAGTTATTAAGGAGTGCAATTGGAATCTACCCTTTTGTAGAGGAAAGAACAGGAAAAGAAGTGGATGAAGGAGAAGTTGAACTACAGTGTCGACCTGCCCACAGCCCTTGGGACCACACTTTCATGCTGTCTCTTTAGACCCCTAGGGAAAACTAATTTCCATTCCCCACTCCCCAACCAATATTGTGTTGGTTTTCTAATTTACCTCTTGTCAGGATTGAGTTGGGGCAGTTGTAATTTCTTCCTTTTGGCTTTCTCCACAATTACATCTCTTAGCTCATGGGCCAAAGACTTCCTACGGGTGTTGCGGCAGTCACCAAGTAGGTTTCTGTCCTGGTTCTGTATGTGGGGACTGAGGAAATCACCACCATGTGGGTCTGTGGTCCCAGGGCCCATTATGAGCTAGACCTTGGCCAGGGCTCCGTTTATGACTGGGCTCCAGATCCTTCTAACGGGGACTGACAGCGTATTGAGGCTTCGGGTCTCCTACTATCTCTGTCTGCTCTGTGCCCTCAGGATGTCTGAGTAGTCTGTCTCCCCAGTGCACAGTTGCTGGAATAAAGGGCTGTAGGTCCCTTTGGGGGAAGGTTGGGGGAATTAACTACCTTGTATTCTTGTTATAATGTTACATGGTCCTTCCCTCTGGAGACTAGACTTCTTCTTCAATCAGTGAGCTCTGGGTCCAAAAGTTAGCTAGATTTGGCGACTGAGTCAGTGATTGAGACATTATTGGGGCTACTACCTTCCACTTTTGTGGCCATTCATCTTTGATTTATTTTGAATGTACATGTTGAATAGTCACCTTTTTGGGATGCCATATTTTATTAATTATGTCAATAACTCTCTGTGGGTCAAGCACACCCCACACACCAGCCTTGTCACTCTCAGGATAATTGTGCCCACCTGGCTTCTGGTGGCTTCTGATCCTTCACCTGGTTCTGTTATCCCCGTTGCTGTTGATGAGCCTGATTTCTCTTACATACCTTCCCTCTATCACTTCTGGGCTTCAGAAGAGAGCCACCGCTCAGAACCTAGTAAAGGAGATGTCATCTCACTGGTGCCTTCCTTGCAGCTTAGGTTAGTGCTGTGTTTTCTGGGCCTTCCTGTGGAATATCTCCATCTGGTGGGGTTCTGGCCCTATGCAGCATGCGCACCCCAGAATATACTCTCTGAACCCGTGCCCCCTTCTTCTGACCCCTGCCATAGAGTTTCTGGCGTTTCACATTTAACAAGAGCTATTACTTTATCCTTGTTTTTAGGTACCGTCGTAGTAGCCAGTTTGCACATTTCCTGAGATTCTTGCTGGTTTTAAGTCTTGCCTCTCAGGACGGTGCCCTCACATGGATGGTGGGGGTAGTGCTGGTTTAGTACCTAAGTCGTGTCTGACTCTTGTAACTCGATGGACTGTAGCCTGCTGGGCTCCTCTGTCCATGGAGTTCTCCAGGCAAGAATACTGGAGTGGGTTGCCATTTCCTTCTCCGGGGGATCTTCCCCACCCAGGGATCAAACATGGGTCTCCTGCATCGCAGACAGATTCTTTACCGACTGACTGAGCTACAAGGGAAGCCTGCCCTCACATGGATAATCTCTCCCTTGTCTAATCTTAAATTCCAGCCCCTTTGATCAACCACCTTCAGTATTAAATCTTACATGTACTCTCCTTGCTAATGTGAACTTGTTAGATCTTTCAGTTCCTTTCTCAAATAGTGTCTTTCTTTTTCAGGCCTCATCACCCTATGTGGGTTATATTGTGATATAACCCTAGTTACATAGGCCTGAGCGTCTGGAGAGGAGGTGGGGGTGGACAGATGGGGGAGTTAGGGAGAGACAGGTTGTCTTATTGGGGAGAAGCTTCTACCTACATCCTCCCCAAGAAACACGGGGCAGGGCTACTTATATTGGTTCAGAAAGTTCTGGGGAATTCGAGAGTTCAAGATTTTGGGGAGGTATCAAGTAAGACATCTTGTGCCATGTGGCAGGAACCTGGTCTTTTCCAGTCAGGATGCTGACTTAGCACATCTCCCGTGCCTGCAGGTTTGGGAGTATTTGACTGCTTTGACACTTAATCCCAGCCCCTGGTCATTAGCTTTTTCTGCCCTAAACACCTGATAACATTTTCAGATCTACCAGAGAGTTCCTCTGGCTTTCAGGTTGGTGGTTACTTGCTTTTAGCTTTTTTATTTCTTTCAAATTTCCAAATGCATTCTTTTTCTTTTAAAAAAAATTATTGGAGTGTAGTTGATTTACAGTGTTGTATTAGTTTCTGGTATATAGCAAAGTAAATCAGTTATACACGTATTGCCCTTAGCTTTTTATTTTCTTTGCCCATTGTCCTTAAAGTTATTATTTCTCTTCTGTTTCTCAAATATCATTCCAGCCACACTGTTCCCTTCTGCTGATATATCAGCCCAACCTGTCCCTGGCGAGAGCTTTAACTGTTGGGACAGCCACCTTGTGCCAGGGCTTCTCTGTGTTCCCCTGGGGTTAGGGTCCTCATTGCCAGCCAGACAACTAGGGATTCAGCTCTGCAGCCCCGTCCTATCACCTGCTTTCTCCTGGTACCATCGGTCACAGATTAGGTTATCTGGGACATATTCGGAAGCAAACTTTTGGTCTTCAAGAGGTTTGTAAGAAGTGCCCTGGAGGTCAACTCCCATGGAAGGGGTGCAAGAGGGAGAAGAAATGGGCACAGGGACAGAACTGAGCTGGGATGCAGCACAAGGCACTTCCTCTGGCCCCATGGAGAACTCTGGAACCACAGCGGCTTTTCAGAGTTGTCTTCCATTGCCTGAGGCGGCCAAGCCTTCCTGTCCTGAGAGCTTTAACTGTTGGGACAGCCACCTTGTGCCAGGGCTTCTCTGTGTTCCCCTGGGGTTAGGGTCCTCATTGCCAGCCACACAACTAGGGATTCAGCTCTGCAGCCCCATCCTATCACCTGCTTTCTCGGACCACTCCTGGTACCATTGGTCACAGATTAGGTTATCTGGGACATATTCGGAAGCAAACTTTTGATCTTCAAGAGGTTTGTAAGAAGTGCCCTGGAGGTCAACTCCCATGGAAGGGGTGCAAGAGGAAGAAGAAATGGGCACAGGGACAGAACTGAGCTGGGATGCAGCACAAGGCGCTTCCTCTGGCCCCATGGAGAACTCTGGAACCACAGCGGCTTTTCAGAGTTGTCCTCCATTGCCTGAGGCGGCCAAGCCTTCCTGTCCTGCATCGTTTAGTCGCTGGGTGTGGGTCCCCCTGAGAAGGAGCATGACTTATATTTTAGGGCTCCCTGTAGCTGAGACAGTCCCTGGGACAACAATGGGGAATCTTAGAGCCGTGTCACAGTATTGCTTAGATAAAGATAAAAACTGAGCAGAAAAAAGTACTGTGGTTTGTAATAAAAGCATGTGCTAGAGTCTTAGGAAGGACCATATTTCTGATATTCTAAGTCACGTGACAGACAGATGCTAGAGTGTGGGTCCCCCTGAGAAGGAGCATGACTTATATTTTAGGGCTCCCTGTAGCTGAGACAGTCCCTGGGACAACAATGGGGAATCTGAGAGCCGTGTCACAGTAATGCTTAGATAAAGATAAAAACTGAGCAGAAAGAAGTACTGAGGTTTGTAATAAAAGCACGTGCTAGAGTCTTAGGAAGGACCATATTTCTGATATTCTAAGTCACGTGACAGACAAATGCTAACCTCTGCATAGTATTCTTGCTTTGGAAACATCGACCATTGGAGCAAACATTGAGTTGCTTCAGGAAACCATGCGCTAAAACGAGCTCGATCTCTCCAGTAAAAATGTCACGTCAAACTATTTCTTCTTTCTGTTTTGACACATTTGTTCATTTATTGAAAGCCAGGCACTGTGTTTGGTGCTGGGAATACGGGACTGAATCAGACAAAAATAATCTTTTCCTTTCAGATAGCTTCTTTACTAGAGGAGTCAGATAATAGGCAAGCTAATAAGGAAATGAAACGATGCAATTTATGGTAATTGCAATGAAAGAAATAGGAAATTGTACTGAGAATAATAGGAAATAATTTATATGTCAGGTAAGTTATTAGATACATTCTATGAAGTCAGTTGTCAGTCATGATACTTTTTTAGGCATGATACTTTTGTTGCAAGTTGATATGAGCTCTTTGATTATAGTTAGATAAATTCATAAACAGTGGAAAACTGAATCTAGAAAATATTGATTGATTAGAACAGATACTAAGTAGCATCTCCTGTGGAGTAATACCACAGGTCCATTTCCCTAGTACTTGCCTTTTCGGTGATTTTATCAGTTGGTCCTATAATTATATATTTGAGAATATAGATTAAGAAAATAATCCTGAGTAGAAAATAGTTTCTACAGCCACATATGTTCACTGAGCATTTTTATCCCATGGTTTTCTTCCCTCGGTTTCCTGAGTAGCACACCCTCCTTGCTTTCTTCCTACCTCAGTGGTTGCTCCTTCACACCTATCTTGGCTTCTTTCTTCCCCTCCCCTTGACCTCTGTACCTTATGGTACTCCAGGGCTTGGTGCTTTCCTGTTGCTGCTGCTAAGTTGCTTCAGTTGTGTCCGACTCTGTGTGACCCCAGAGACGGCAGCCCACCAGGCTCCCCCGTCCCTGGGATTCTCCAGGCAAGAACTGGAGTGGGTTGCCATTTCCTTCTCCAATGCATGAAAGGGGAAAGTGAAAGTGAAGTCACTCAGTCGTGTCCGACTCCTAGCGACCCCATGGACTACAGCCTACCAGGCTCCTCCATCCGTGGGATTCGTCAGGCAAGAGTACTGGAGTGGGGTGCCATTGCCTTCTCTAGGTACTGTTTATTATCTTCACTCCCTTGATGACCTCCTCTGGTTCTTCTTCGTGTATCTGTGACTCCCAAATCTATGTTTTGAGTCTGTATCTCTTGGAACTCTAGAATCGTAGTCAGCCTCCTCCTTGACATAGCTCTGTAATAGGCAGAGCATATGGAGAAGTCCAGAACTGGACTCATGACCTCCCACCTCCCTGACCCCTGCTCCTGCTGTAGGATTTCCTATCTCAGTAAATGACAGCCTCATTTGTCCTGTTCCTGAGGTGAAACTCATTGGCATTATCACTCCATACCCATACTACCTACAAAACTTGTTAGCTGTAACTTCACAGTATGTCCAGAATCTAAGCACTTCTCATTGCCTCTGTTATTACTTCCCGTATCTTCTCTCTGATTATTGTCATCGTCTCCTAACTAGTTTGACTGCTTCCTCCCTTGTGCCCCCTTAGTCTGTCCTCAGCACCGAGGCTAAAATGATTGTAAGTGAGGTAATGTCTCTGCTCAAAATCCTCAAGGGCTTATCATTTCATGCAGAATTAAAATGAAAAGGCAAAGTGTGAAAGCACTAGGCAGTCAGTCATGTCTGATTTTCTGTGACTCCATGGGTTGCAGCCCGCCTCTGTCCATGGGATTTCCCAGGCAAGAATACTGGAGTGGGTTGCCATTCCCTTCTCCAGAGGATCAAACCCGGGGATCCTGCATTGAAAACAGATGCTTTACCTTCCAAGCCAAGTGGGAAGCCCTGCAGAGAATAAAAGTAAGTCCTTGCAATAGCAGAAAAAGACCCCAGACCAACTGACCGCTTGTTTGCTATTTTTCTAAGTAAAGCCAGGCATGGTGATGCCTCAAGGCTTGCCATTTTTCCTTCTTGAAATCCTTCCCACCCTCACCTTACCCAGTTTTCCACATGGCTAGCTCTCTTGCCTCCTTTAAAGAGATATTTAAAATCCTGCGCCACACACCCCCCTCCCCGCCCCCCGCCACTCAAAGGAATTTCTTGGTAATACAGTGGTAAGAACTTGGGCACATTCACTGCTAGGGCCCAGGTTCCATCCCTGATTGGGTACTAAGATCCTGTAGCCTGGGGGAGAAAAAGAGAGAAATAATAATATAAAATAAAATATAATTTCCTCAACTATTTCTTTCTCAGTGAGGCCTTCCATGACCCACTTCTTTATAATTTTACCTCTAATTCATTCTTTTTCTTCCCTGCATTTATCAGAATCTGATGTATTTATATTTAATTATTTATGTTCTGCCTATATCCCTACATTGTAAGTTTCCTGGGAGCAGGAGTTTTCTTTTTCTTTCACTGCTGTATCCCTGGTCTTTAAGATATTATCTCACATGTGATAAGTACTCAGTAAATATTTATCAAGTGAATGATTGAATTTGATTTATTTTGTTTATGTAGCTTAAAATGATATGAATGGAAGAACTCTGATAAGTCACATAAATATTTTCATGTGATTTAATTTCAGGAACTATTAAACCTCTTATAATCCTTACATACTGCCAAGTACATACTAAAAATATTATTTGTAGATTACTCGTTAAATATTTTTCTATTTTGTGGTTGTACTTCTTAAAGTAGCTTTTGTTTTCCAAAATCAGTTGCATCTGAAAGTTAATAAGAACAGTAGTGACAGCTTCAGCTCTATTGCCTAAAATCCTTTGGAATTTCATTCACAGTTATTAACTAAATAAGAAAAAAAAAAAAAAAAAAGTGTCCGACTCTGTGTGACCCCAGAGACGGCAGCCCACCAGGCTCCCCCGTCCCTGGGATTCTCCAGGCAAGAACTGGAGTGGGTTGCCATTTCCTTCTCCAATGCATGAAAGGGGAAAGTGAAAGTGAAGTCACTCAGTCGTGTCCGACTCCTAGCGACCCCATGGACTACAGCCTACCAGGCTCCTCCATCCGTGGGATTCGTCAGGCAAGAGTACTGGAGTGGGGTGCCATTGCCTTCTCTAGGTACTGTTTATTATCTTCACTCCCTTGATGACCTCCTCTGGTTCTTCTTCGTGTATCTGTGACTCCCAAATCTATGTTTTGAGTCTGTATCTCTTGGAACTCTAGAATCGTAGTCAGCCTCCTCCTTGACATAGCTCTGTAATAGGCAGAGCATATGGAGAAGTCCAGAACTGGACTCATGACCTCCCACCTCCCTGACCCCTGCTCCTGCTGTAGGATTTCCTATCTCAGTAAATGACAGCCTCATTTGTCCTGTTCCTGAGGTGAAACTCATTGGCATTATCACTCCATACCCATACTACCTACAAAACTTGTTAGCTGTAACTTCACAGTATGTCCAGAATCTAAGCACTTCTCATTGCCTCTGTTATTACTTCCCGTATCTTCTCTCTGATTATTGTCATCGTCTCCTAACTAGTTTGACTGCTTCCTCCCTTGTGCCCCCTTAGTCTGTCCTCAGCACCGAGGCTAAAATGATTGTAAGTGAGGTAATGTCTCTGCTCAAAATCCTCAAGGGCTTATCATTTCATGCAGAATTAAAATGAAAAGGCAAAAGTGTGAAAGCACTAGGCAGTCAGTCATGTCTGATTTTCTGTGACTCCATGGGTTGCAGCCCGCCTCTGTCCATGGGATTTCCCAGGCAAGAATACTGGAGTGGGTTGCCATTCCCTTCTCCAGAGGATCAAACCCGGGGATCCTGCATTGAAAACAGATGCTTTACCTTCCAAGCCAAGTGGGAAGCCCTGCAGAGAATAAAAGTAAGTCCTTGCAATAGCAGAAAAAGACCCCAGACCAACTGACCGCTTGTTTGCTATTTTTCTGAGTAAAGCCAGGCATGGTGATGCCTCAAGGCTTGCCATTTTTCCTTCTTGAAATCCTTCCCACCCTCACCTTACCCAGTTTTCCACATGGCTAGCTCTCTTGCCTCCTTTAAAGAGATATTTAAAATCCTGCGCCACACACCCCCCTCCCCGCCCCCCGCCACTCAAAGGAATTTCTTGGTGGTACAGTGGTAAGAACTTGGGCACATTCACTGCTAGGGCCCAGGTTCCATCACTGATTGGGTACTAAGATCCTGTAGCCTGGGGGAGAAAAAGAGAGAAATAATAATATAAAATAAAATATAATTTCCTCAACTATTTCTTTCTCAGTGAGGCCTTCCATGACCCACTTCTTTATAATTTTACCTCTAATTCATTCTTTTTCTTCCCTGCATTTATCAGAATCTGATGTATTTATATTTAATTATTTATGTTCTGCCTATACCCCTACATTGTAAGTTTCCTAGGAGCAGGAGTTTTCTTTTTCTTTCACTGCTGTATCCCTGGTCTTTAAGATATTATCTCGCATGTGATAAGTACTCAGTAAATATTTATCAACTGAATGATTGAATTTGATTTATTTTGTTTATGTAGCTTAAAATGATATGAATGGAAGAACTCTGATAAGTCACATAAATATTTTCATGTGATTTAATTTCAGGAACTATTAAACCTCTTATAATCCTTACATACTGCCAAGTACATACTAAAAATATTATTTGTAGATTACTCGTTAAATATTTTTCTATTTTGTGGTTGTACTTCTTAAAGTAGCTTTTGTTTTCCAAAATCAGTTGCATCTGAAAGTTAATAAGAACAGTAGTGACAGCTTCAGCTCTATTGCCTAAAATCCTTTGGAATTTCATTCACAGTTATTAACTAAATAAGAAAAAAAAAAAAAAAAAAACAGTACCTCAAGAGATCTTTAAAAAGCTAGTATTAAAGTTTTTTAATGAAAGTAATAGAAGCTATTCATCTATGACTTAATCTTTTTTCCTTTTTCTTTTTAAATGATTAAAATAAAAAATCACTTGGAAGCACTAGGAATGGCAGCAGAGATGATTATTATATTTAGACCTCAACCTTGGCTGCCATCACAGATTTTATTATGCTCTGTCACTTAACATTTAAGGGAAGTAATCTTAATCTGAAGCCATACCATCTGCCACTTCTACAGGGTGTGATAATGGTGTTTTCATAAAAGGATGCTTTCTCTACTGATTTGACACTGAACCAGAGCCTTGACAGTTTGCCTGAGACACACCGGACTATTCAGAGAGGTTATTAATTTGGTCAGAGTTCTCAGAGATCACATATTAGATTTCAAAGGAATAAGACATATAGCCCCTGATTATCGTGGCCAGATTTACTAAATATATTTTTATGATTTTTATAATACTTTCTAAAGATGTCATCAGATATCCAAGTTAATGTGCTCTTCATCATTACTCAGGGCTGCAGTTCAACACTTTCTCCACCATTCTACACTGAATCTTTGGTTGCGCCTTACGTAAGGGGCCTCGTTACTTCCCTGTTATCTTTCTTTCTCCTGTTTCTGCTGCAGTTAATTTCATGGCTGACTTTCTGTGCTGCCTTCTTCCACCTGTTCCAATCGTTGCCTTTTATTCCTGATCCTTTTTTTAGCTGAATGGGTATATTTATAGCTTAGATGATTTTATCTATAAATCTTTGAGGCCCTTTGGATTCCACCTGTCACTTTGATCAGCATAAGTTCCTTAGGTTTTCATAAGAAATTTAATAAAAGCATATGACTGTATGGGACACCACCTGCTATTCTTCCCTGTGGTCCAAAGGTGAGGTAAACCATTTGAAAAAAAAAATCAAGTGGAAAGAATGTCTGTCAATATGAGAAAAATCAGCAACCATGTAACTAAGGAACATGACTCAAATCAAATTTATGACTCAGATGTTTTTTTCCATTTTTCCATCCAAAGAAAAATCAGATTCACACTTTAGCCATATTTTTCTTGAAATGCCAGGTATTTCTATTTATAACTTTCTCTCCACTTTTTTTTCAAGTACATGAAAAAGATAGGTCATGTAAGTATTAGCTATCTATAGGTGTGCTTTATGTATACATATGTGTAAATATATACATATACAGTTTTATTCCCTTAAAGATTTAAGATGGATGTGTATTGAGTTGGCCAAACAATTCATTTGGATTTTTCCATAAGATCGCACAAAAACCCGAACAAACTTTTTGACCAGTCCAGTACTTCAGTATTTTAATGCAAGTTTTGCATCTTTGCCCATATTCCAGTCCAGTCTTGGAGGAGCCAGTTTGACTTGGAGGAACAAATCAAATTTATTATCTCTTTCTGAATATAGTTTACAACTCTTTTCTAATTGTATTTTATTCTAAACATTAATTCTAATGGCATTAATTCCAGCATTCCTTTAATATGGATGCAAATTTTTTACCCTGGTTTTATTCTGTGTGACTATTACATGTTACTTTGTTGTGCCCTGTTTTCCTTACTTGAATATGAGTTCTGTCAGAAAAAAACTTTGTTATCAAGGGATCATTTTTTTCTCACTGTCCCACATTATACTTTACCATGTGAAAGTGAAAGTCGTTCAGTCTTGTCCTACTCTGTGATCCCATGGATAATACAGTCCATGGAATTCTCCAGGCCAGAATACTGGAGTGGGTAGCCTTTCCCTTCTCCAGGAGATCTTCCTAACCCAGGTCTCCCTCATTGCAGGCAGGTTCTTTACCAGCTGAGCCACAAGGGAAGCCCAAGAATACTAAGAATACTGGGGTGTGGGTAGCCTGTCCCTTCTCCAGTGAATCTTCCCAACCCAGGAATCACACCCGGGATCTCCTGCATTGCAGGCCGATTCTTTACCAACTGAGCTGTCAGGGAAGCCCTACTGTGCCACTAGTGAGTATAAAATAACCCTGTTGAAAGCATTACTTAAATGCTGAAGCCATCAAAACTACTGTGACACGTATCTGAAGGAAAGGTGGTTTTCTAACATAAACCAGAGAATTATACAGTTTTATGAATGAAATGGCTCTGCTGGTAGTAAACTAAAGGTTTGAATTTTAATTACAGAGAGACATTTATGTTTTAGAGTTTACATTTTCTCTAAAGAAGAAAAGTTTTAATAAATTCCCATTGTATTCATTATTGCCTGTCTTTTTCTCTTTGAATCAACAAGCATTGAGATCTATATAGAGGAATCCGTTGATCTTTTATCTGAGTTTATGAAAGCTGTATCATTTTATTTATTAAAGATAATCATTGTGGTTTGACAGTTTGTATACCATGCTTCTTCTCTTTCTTCTGACTTTCACTTAGCTAACTGAACCCTAACTTCTTATATTTATTTATTATTTTTGGCGGTGCTGGATCTTCATTGCTGCGTGGGCTTTTCTCTCGTTACGGTGAGTGGCTTCTCACTGTGGTAGCCTCTCTCGTGTAGTGCAGGCTCTAGGGCACATCAGTTCAGTTCAGTTCAGTCACTCAGTCGTGTCTGACTCTTTGCGACCCCATGAATTGCAGCACGCCAGGCCTCCCTGACAATCACCAACTCCTGGAGTTCACTCAAACTCACATCCATTGAGTCGGTGATGCCATCCAGCCATCTCATCCTCTGTCGTCCCCTTTTCTTCCTGCCCCCAATCCCTCCCAGCATCAGAGTCTTTTCCAGTGAGTCAACTCTTTGCGTGAGCTGGCCAAAGTACTGGAGTTTCAGCTTCAGCATCAGTCCTTCCAATGAACACTCAGGACTGGTCTTCTTCAGAATGGATTGGTTGGATCTCCTTGCAGTCCAAGGGACTCTCAGGAGTCTTCTCCAACACCACAGTTCAAAAGCACCAATTCTTTGGTGCTCAGCTTTTTTCACAGTCCAACTCTCACATCCGTACATGACCACAGGAAAAACCATAGCCTTGACTAGACGGACCTTTGTTGGCAAAGTAATATCTCTGCTTTTTAATATGCTGTCTAGGTTGGTCATAACTTTCCTTCCAAGGAGTAAGCATCTTTTAATATCATGGCTGCAATCACCATCTGCAGTGATTTTGGAGCCCACAAAAATAAAGTCTGACACTGTTTCCACTGTTTCCCTATCTATTTGCCATGAAGTGATGGGCACATGGGCTTCGGTAGTTGAAACACATGGGCTCAGTAGTTGTGACTCCTGGGCTCTAGAGCACAGGCTCAGAGGTTGTGACCCATGGGCCCAGTTGCTCTGCAGCATGTGGAATCCTCCCAACCCAGGGATCGAACCCATGTCTCCTGCATTGGCAGGTGGACTGAGCCTCTGTGGAAGTGCAGCCCAGTTTCTTAATACTTTCTTTCTTGTTGTTGTCCATCTATATTGCCATATGTATTAAGTTAGAAAAATTTGGAAATATCTACTAGTTGCTGATACTCAAAAAGAATAATCACTGTAGATTTCCTTAGTCATATTCATCGATTAACCTAAAAAACAAAAACCAGAAAACCACTACAAGTAACAATGCCTTGTGGATCACAGTAAGGTTATCATCATCTTTTCCTGCCTCCTTTTGTTTGTAATCTTCTTTTCTTGCCCTCCTTTGTTTACATGTCTTTATAAACAGAGCAGGTATACACATATGAAAACAGTTTAGTTTTTACTTTCAAAGACTAATCTTAATCTATATGGCTGGGTTTGATGGGGAAATAGTGTTACCGTACTTGAATGAGATAGATAGAATTTTACTATTGGAAATTAAAGATGTTGAAAGGAAAAGGGGAATTAAGCAAAGTCAGAAAGGTGGTTGGGGTAAGGTCAAAATTAAAAGGGACTCTTTTGTTCTCTAAGTTTGGAATCTAATTTGCAGTTAATGCTGTATCTTGACTTAACATTATTGCTGATGGTCAGCGTGTCTCAGTTAGCAAAATCAGAGCCCCTGTGCTGGCCCATCCTGATCTCCTGTGCAGAGGTCACTCTGTGCAGAGGTCACTCTGTCTGCCCTGGCGTTGGACTCTCAGGGCATGTTCCCACTTCAGAACATTTGCGCTTTCTCGTCCTTCTTTCTAAAATATCTCCCACTCTCCCCCGCTCCCCCCTTCCCTCCCTGAAATCTACTTGGTTAACTTGGTTTTTCAGTCTTTATTGAAATCTTACCTTCTCCTGAGCCTTATCCTTATTTCCCCATCCAGATGATAACTGAAATCAGCCCAACCTTCTCGCCACCCCTGGCTCTCCTGATACTATTGTTTGGCGTGACTTTGCCCCTATAACTTTTTTTAAAGTCTTTATGTCTTTATTGATTTTGTTGCATTACTGCTTCTGTTTTATGTCTTTATTGATTTTGTTGCATTACTGCTCCTGTTTTATGTTTTGGTTTTTGGCCACAAGGTATGTGGGATCATAGCTCCCTGACTAGAGATCACAGTCGCACCCCCTGCATCAGAACGCGAAGTCTTAACCCCTGGACCACCTAGGGGAAGTCCCTTATGGTATAACTTTATATTGTTTGTCTAGATTACATCACTGTATATAGTTTATTCATTTATTACATTTATTGCTTACTGTGTGTCTCACCCACTGGAACGTATGTTCCCCAAGGACAGTGATCTAGTTTGTTCATCTTATGAGCAAGTTCTTATGTTAATGCCTGATACAGGAGAGATATATATTAAACACTTGTTGAACTGAATTGAACTATACTCAGAGGGAGACCGCACAAGAGAATATGAGTGAACTGGTACAAATCTTTCACTATTACTAGGAAATTCAATTTTAAACATGCCTTCCTTTTGATGAGTTACTTGCATCACTTTCATTGGAAAGAGAACCATAAAGATGTTGTGAGTGGTGGATACCTGATTTTCTCAGGTCTCATAAATAGACTATTTCTTGAGGGACTAAAAATAAGTACTGAAGTTAGTGTGTTATATAAAATAATGACTATACATTTAATGCAAGCTGGTAGTAGATCTTTTTGAGCTGATAGATTTCCAAGTTCTGTTATTTAAAGCTGTAACAAAATTTGTGTAAAATTTGTCATAATCAAGACATAAGAATAAAATAATTGTTCATATTACCAAGATGATTACATTCTGGCTAATTCAATTTTCCATCACTTGACTGTTATTTTTATTTCACACATTATAAAGCAAGCCAGAATTAACACAGCATGCCACAATTTTGATTTAACCATGATGTAGTGGTTAATTCTTTAGACTGTTTTTCTTTGTGGTGTCCACAGATGGTGACCCATTTTTTTTTTTCCACATCTTTAGTCAGAAGAATTCCACATCCTACAGTGTACGTGTAAAGACTGCCACATTTGCAAATAGGAAGAAGAATAAGCAGCTGTTAAATGTATTGTTAGCCAGTATGGTGAGATTGGGATTATAGAAATTCTAATATAAAAAAAAGGCTCAGTCATTTTGAGGCTAGGTTGGAGTGGGGTCGCCTGGGATAAGTTCAAAGTTCATTTCTTCGGAGTCCTCCTAGAGTGACATTTCTTATTTCAGTGAGTTCACTGTAATTTGGGATCTGACTTTCAGCTCAGGAAGTTTAGAAAGCTGACTGCAAAGCCCGTATCTCAGGACCATATGATAAGTAAAACCTGGGCTTTAAAAAGTGCATGGCCAGATGCACTTAGGTATATAGATTTCTGTCTTCAGTAAGAAGGTGGATTATAATTAAACATTCTCAAAAGTGTTCCAATTTTAGGATTTTATTAAAGTACTGAAGAAGCTGTATTTTGTTTCAACATTCAGGGCTGGATCTGTTTCATAAAACATGGTGATTCAAGAATATCTGTGATCATTATGAGTCAGTTGAAAATGTTGGTCACATCATCTAATTATACTTGACCCAGAGGAATAAACTCACTCAATGTTTTAAACTACTTTGTTCTGCATAAACTTTAAGTTTTCCTTGCTGCCCAAAGTTTATTTTAGCAGCAGCTCAAGAGACAATTGGCAAAGGGAACAATTCAAAAGAAAAAAATTTTACAAAAGATTTTTTATTTGCCTTGCATTTCGTTCCCTGTGCTACAGCGTCAAAGCAAGTTCATGATAAAAATTACCTCCACAATTAAAACATGATACAAAGATGCTAAAAGTTGTTGAATCAACTGTGCAAAGATTAAAAATGAGATTTAGGCTTGCATAAGCTATTTATGGTAATCACATAGACCAGTTCTTTGGTCTCTCTGTGTGTTTTTAAAACATCTGTATCGGTACCATTTGATTATATCTGAAAAAGAGACAAATAATTTATTCGTGAGTATTTGGTTATATCTTATCTGATTATATTCTAAAGCAGAGACAATTTCCTTTTCTTGAGTATCTTCTTTGACCCCTCAAAGTTTTCTTGTGCATATATCTCGTAAACAAGTTCATTAAGTCCAGAAAGAATGAAGGGATGGAGCCAAAGCGAAAACAATACCCAGTTGTGCCTGTGACTGGTGATAGAAGCAAGATCCGATGCTGTAAAGAGCAATACTGCATAGGAACCTGGAATGTCAGGTCCATGAATCAAGGCAAATTGGAAGTGGTCAAACAAGAGATGACAAGGGTGAACGTCGACATTCTAGAAATCAGCGAACTAAAATGGACTGAAATGGGTGAATTTAACTCAGATGACCATTATATCTACTACTGTGGGCAGGAATCCCTCAGAAGAAATGGAGTAGCCATCATGGTCAACAAAAGAGTCCGAAATGCAGTACTTGGATGCAATCTCAAAAATGACAGAATGATCTCTATTCTTCTCCAAGGCAAACCATTAGGTATCACAGTTATCCAAGTCTATGCCCCAACCAGTAATGCTGAAGAAGCTGAAGTTGAACGGTTTTATGAAGACCTACAAGACCTTTTAGAACTAACACCCAAAAAAGATGTCCTTTTCATTATAGGGGACTGGAATGCTAAAGTAGGAAGCCAAGAAACACCTGGAGTCACAGGCAAATTTGGCCTTGGAGTGCGGAATGAAGCAGGGCAAAGACTAATAGAGTTTTGCCAAGAAAATGCACTGGTCATAGCAAACACCCTCTTCCAATAACACAAGAGAAGACTCTCCACATGGACATCACCAGATGGTCAACACCGAAATCAGATTGATTATATTCTATGCAGCCAAAGATGGAGAAGCTCTATACAGTCAACAAAAACAAGACCAGGAGCTGACTGTGGCTCAGATCATGAACTCCTTATTTAAAATCACTGCAGATGGTGACTGCAGCCATGAAATTAGAAGACGCTTACTCCTTGGAAGAAAAAGTTATGTCCAACCTAGATAGCATTTTCAAAAGCAGAGACATTACTTTGCTGACTAAGGTCCGTCTAGTCAAGGCTATGGTTTTTCCTGTGGGCATGTATGGATGTGAGAGTTGGACTGTGAAGAAGGCTGATCACGGAAGAATTGATGCTTTTGAACTGTGGTGTTGGAGAAGACTCTTGAGAGTCTCTTGGACTCCAAGGAGATCCAACCAGTCCATTCTGAAGGAGATCAGCCCTGGGATTTCTTTGGAAGGAATGATGCTAAAGCTGAAACTCCAGTACTTTGGCCACCTCATACGAAGAGTTGACTCATTAGAAAAGACACTGATGTTGGGAGGGATTGGGGGCAGGAGGAGAAGGGGACGACCGAGGATGAGATGGCTGGATGGCATCACGGATTCGATGGACGTGAGTCTGAGTGAACTCTGGGAGATGGTGATGGACAGGGAGGCCTGGCGTGCTGCGATTCATGGGGTCGCAAAGAGTCGGACACGACTGAGCGACTGAACTGAACTGAACTGACATTCGTACTGTTATGTCCTTGATCCATGCCCTGACTCCATGTCTATCATCATAACCCTTCTTCTTAGACCTTGACCACTTCTATTCTTAATCACCATACAAAACCCTTCAGTAACTTTTGCATCATAGTAGTAAGTCTTCATACACTTACCTTCACCCCTTTTAAACCCGTTTTACCTTCCACACATAAACCCCTTTCTAATCTGTTCCTTGCACTTGATCTTTCTGTCTTGCCACCTTCCACCCTCCATATATCCTTTGTACAATTCATGAAGATCTATTTTTGTTGCTTGTACATGTACTTGTCTGTCACACCTTTGTACATATTGCTCCTTCTTGCCTCACTGTTTTTGATTATATAATTATTGCTTGTCTTTTATAAACCAGTTGCAATCTGTAGACTATCCTTGTCTAGGTAATAGAGGCTTCTCTGGTAGAGCTAGTGGTAAAGAACCTCCCTGCCAGTGCAGGAGGCATAAGAGATGTGGGTTCGAACCCTGGGTCAGGAAGATCCCCTGGAGGAGGGCCTGGCAACCCACTCCAGCTTTGTTGCCTGGAGAATCCCATGGACAGAGGAGCCTGGCGGGCTACACTCCATAGGGTCACAAAGTGTCAGACACAACTGAAACGACTTAGCATGTAGCACACACATATGGTTCCTTAGCATGGATACACCCTGATAGTATGCATCACACTGAGTTGTAATTACATTTATTCATCTGAGTTAGCACTAAGTCTTGCAAATACTAGAGGTCAAGGACTGGGTCATTTTTTTCTTTGCCTTTATAATACCTGTCATAGAATAGGTGCTCAAAAAATGGTTGTTGAATGAGGACTGAGGTGAAATTGTACAGTTCTGGAATGTTGGAGATACAAGTATCTGAAGACTGTATAACTTTAAGGGAAAGTATATTTGATGATTACTTGAAATTAGAACTGAATTGCATAAAGAAGTAGTGTTTCCACTTTCTGTGGCTTTATAGTATAAAACTAACAACTCTTTATAGATGAACAAATCATCCATAGAGTCACTGTATTCATGTTTCTGAATAGACTTCAGTATTTTATATGCATTACAAGGGTAAAAGGATTTTTTGCCTAGGAAGTAAAAGTTTGTTGTCATTCAGTTGCCCAGTTGTGTCCAACTCTTTGCAACCCCATGGACTGCAGTGCACCATGCCTCCCTGTCCCTCACCATCTCCCAAAATTTGCCCAAGTTCACGTTCATTGCATCGGTGATGCCATCCAGCCATCTCATCCTCTGACACCCTCTTCTCTTTCTGCTCTCAATCTTTCCCAGCATCAGGGACGTTTCCAGTGAGTCAGCCATTTGCATCAGGTGACCAAACTTCTGGACCTTCAGCTTCAGCATCAATTCTGCCAATGAGTATTCAGGGTTGCTCTCCCTTAAGGTTGACTGGTTTGATCTTCTTGCTGTCCAAGGGACTCTCAGGAGTCTTCTCTAGCACCACAGTTTGAAAACATCAATTCTTTGGCATTATGCCTTCTTTATGGTCCAGCTCTCACAACCAAACTTGACCACTGGGAATACCATAGCCTTGACTATATGGACCTTTGTCAGCAGAGTAATGTCTCTGCCTTTCAACACACTGGCTAGGTTTGTCATAGCTTTCCTGCCAGGAAGCAATCATCTTCTGATTTCATGGCTGCAGTCACCATCCACAGTGATTTTAGAACCCAAGAAGAGGAACTCTGTCACTGCTTCCACCTTTTCCCCGTCTATTTGCCATGAAATAATGGGGCCGGATGCCATGATCTTAGTTTTTAAAATATTTAGTTTTAAGCTGGCTCTCACTCTTCTCCTTCACCCTCCTCATGAGGCTCTTTATTTCCTCTTCGCTTTCTGCCGTTAAAGTGGTATCATCCCCATATCTGAGGTTGATATTTCTCCTGCCTATCTTGATTCTAGCTTGTAACTCATCTAGCCCAGCATTTCTCATGATGTGCTCAGCATATAGATTAAATAAACAGCAGACAGCCCTGATGTACTCCTTTCTCAATCCTAAACCAGTTGGTTGTTCCATACAGGGTTCTAACTGTTGCTTCTTGATCCACCACATACAGGTTTCTGGGGAAACAGGAAAGATTGTCTGATAGTCCCATCTTTTTAAGAACTTTCCGCAGTTTCTTATGGTCCACACAGTCAAAAGCTTTGGTGTCATCAATGAAACAGAGGTAGATGTTTTTCTGGAATTCCCTTGCTTTCTCTATGACCCAGCAAATGTTGGCAATTTGTTCTCTGATCTGTCTGCCTTTCTAAACCCAGCTTGGACACCTGGAAGTTCTTGGTTTGTGAAATACAGAAGCCTAGTGGCAAGATTTTAAACATGACCTTACTAGCAAGGGAGATGAGTCCAATTGTCCAGTGGTTTAAACATTCTTTAGTACTACCCTTCTTGGGAATTGGGATGAGGGATGACCTTTTCCAGTCCTGTGGCCACTGCTGGATCTTCCAGATTTGCTGACATATTGCATATAACATTTTGATAGCAGAGTAGAAGTTTAACCTTATGTATGTCCCATATTTATTATGAGTTTGTTTACCTAGAAGCACTGATGTTGTTTTCTTATTACAAACAGTTAAGGATATAAACAACTAATAATTCTAACCTTTTTTAGCTTTACTAACTAAACTCTGGATTTACTAACTAAACTCGGGCTTCCCAGATGGCTCAACAGATAAAGAATCCACCTGCAATGCAGGAAACATAGGAGACACACACCGGGTTTGATTCCTGAGTCAGGAAGATCCCCTGGAGAAAGAAATGGCAACCCACTCCGGTATTCTTACCTGAAATATCCTGTGGACAGAGGAACCTGGCAGGCTGCAGGCCGCAGGGTCACAAAGAGTCGGACTGACTGAGCAACTAAGCACCTGGTACAACCTAGAAGCACTGATGTTGTTTTCTGGTTACAAATAGTTAAGGATATAAACAACTAGTAATTTGAACCTTTTTTAGTTTAACTAAACTCTGGATTATGCTAACGGATTACTCCACATCTATAGTCTCTGCCCAGTAGAGTTTCAACTGTTGAAAATCACGTGTGCACAAAGGGAGTAAGTAAAGAGATGCTATAAGTTAATGCAACAGAATAATTAAAATATTTAATTCATCTTAATGGTATTTGTGATAAAAACTGACACCAGAGGATTTGTATGGTAGCTATGAAAGTGAAGTGGAAGTGTTAGTCACTCAGTTGTGTCCAGCTCTTTGCGACCCCCATGGACTGTAGCTCCTCTGTCCATAGAATTCCCTAGGAAAGAATACTGGAGTGGGTTGCCCTTTACTTCTCCAGGGAATCTTCCCAACCCAGGGACCAAACCTGGGTCTCCCTCATTGCAGGCGATGGTAGCTATGAAAGTGAAGTGAAAGTGTTAGTCACTCAGTTGTGTCCAGCTCTTTGCGACCCCCGTGGACTGTAGCTCCTCTGTCCATAGAATTCCCTAGGAAAGAATACTGGAGTGGGTTGCCCTTTACTTCTCCAGGGAGTCTTCCCAACCCAGGGACCAAACCTGGGTCTCCCTCATGGCAGGCAGCTTCTTTACCAACTGAGCCAGCAGGGAAGCCCCTGTGGCAGCTATGGCCTTGTTTATTTATTTATTTTTTAAATTTCTTTGAAAGATTTCACACCGACTCCAGATTTTCTACGACAGGGCTTTATTTTTTTGTCCGTACTCTTGCAGGATCATGATTCCCCCACCAGCGATTGAACCTGGGCCCTGGCGCTGAGTCCCAACCACTAGACCTCCAGGAAATTCCCTAGAGATGGTCTTTGGAAATACCTAGAATGAGAGCAAGTACAGTGAAAGGAGTGACTCTACAGCAGACCCAGTACAACAGTCCCTTCCTCTCCCTTGTCTTAGCCCCCGCTCATATAAATATACATATATATGGTTGATTTTGTAGGTGAAATTCACTTCTGTTCTGTTTATTTTAGGAGTCGTTTCTTGCTCAGGTCAAAATGCTAGGTACTAAATCTTCACTTTCAGTAAAAGATACCTAAATAAAATTTTGCCCATAAGAAGTTGTTAGTGCTTGAATTTCTTCATACAAAGTGTCTGGAGTAGTCAATGTCATAGGACCAGAAAGTGGAAACGTGGTTGCCAAAGGGTGGGGAAGGAGAGGAGGAATTAGAGTTTAAGGGTCTGAGCTTTGCAGGATTAAAAATTTCCAGAGATCTGTTGCCCAACACTGGAAATATACTTAAATATTTAATTATTATTAAATATACTTAAATTATTTAAGTATAAATTTATTTATACTTAAATTATTACACTTAAAAATGGCTAAGATAGTAAGTTTAATGTTAAGTGTCTTTTTTTGCCACAATAAAAAAGAGAAATTGTTAGTAAAGTTTTTAATAGATGAAAAACTTAAGTGAAAAAGCGTTTTAAAGATTTTTAAAATATCATTAAGTGTTAGAGACTAAAATCTTTCTTATTGTTATAAGAAATACTCAGTCCATGTAAAGTGTTTGGAATAGTAAAGCTCAATAATATTGTAATTGAGTATAGTAACTTTCACTTTTCAATGCAGTTTGATGTTAATTCATTTTATACTTCTTTTACTGACAGGATACTGACATTGTAACTCAAAGTGATCTGATACATTTCACAAGAGCTACTTTTATAAATAGAACACCTTGAGGCTAAAAGGAAAATTTTAATATAAATATGCATTTTTTTGTATATTTTATGCTTCGTAAATTTCCATGGAGTAGCTTGCTGCCCTTCTGTTTATTACTTGTTTGTATTTTTTCCTAAATGTTATCAAATACAAATTAAAAGACACTTACTCCTTGGAAGGAAAGTTATGACCAACCTAGATAGCATATTCAAAAGCAGAGACATTACTTTGCCAACAAAGGTCTGTCTAGTCAAGGCTATGGTTTTTCCAGTGGTCATATATGGATGTGAGAGTTGGACTGTGAAGAAGGCTGAGCACCAAAGAACTGATTCTTTGAACTGTGGTGTTAGAGACGACTCTTGAGAGTCCCTTGGACTGCAAGGAGATCCAACCAGTCCATTCTGAAGATCAGCCCCGGGATTTCTTGGGAAGGAATGATGCTAAAGCTGAAACTCCAGTACTTTGGCCACCTCAGCGAAGAGTTGACTCATTGAAAAGGAGTCTGATGCTGGGAAGGATTGGGGGCAGGAGGAGAAGGGGACGACAGAGGATGAGATGGCTGGATGGCATCAAAACAACTACAATGGCAGCTAATATAATTTTAGGATATGCACCAGCCTTTGTTCTCAGGGCTTTTACTTTCTTTTCATCCTCAAAACAAGCCTGTATCATCCTTATAATTATTTGACCCCATTTTTCAAATAAGAAAATGGAGGCACAGAGAAATTAAGTAAATTTCTATAGCTATCCAACTGAAAAGTAACAGGCCAGAGATTCAAATCCAGACGGTCTGGCTCCAGAGCCCATGCTCTTAATCAACGTGCTACATTCCTCTTTGATTTGAAGGAATATTATGCAAATATAGCCAGTGCAGATAACATAGCCTCTATTGTCCATTCAGAGTTCAGATGTCTTATAAATGCAACTTTTGGCATAATGATGAAAATAATAGGGATCACAGTAACTCTAAGCTCTAGACTGAATTTTAAACATACAGCCACAGAGATAAGCAGTGCCCTAACAACTGTGAAAATTTCAGCAGTTATGGAAGATTAGATGATTTTGTTGGAAACTATGCATTTTCCTCTTTCCCTAAACATTATAACTTTCTTAAACAAAGCAGTTTGATGATATTTTGTGGTATCTGAATGATAACTAGATAGGAAATTCGTGTGAATTCAGTAGAATTTTCTTTCCATGGGAATTCCAAATCTTACTGTTTCATGTAGTTCACGTACACTCCTACCTCAGTTCTTTGCTCCTGTAGGCTTTCCCTCTTCCTCTCCATCCCCTCCTTTTAGTCTTTACTCACTTGTCATCTTCTTAATGAAGTGTGCTCTGCATTATTCTGTTATAAATTGCACCCCATCACACTGGCTGGCTTTCTCTGTCTCCTTCCTCTGCTTTATTTTATTATAGAGCTGCTTGTCACCTTATAACATGTTATATAATTTACTTATTTATTATCTGTCTCCCATAAACGGGTAAGGACTTTTGTCTGTGTGGTACACTGTTTTATCACCAGAGCGTGACTCCTAGGAAACACTCAGTAAATGTTTATTGAATGCATTCAACCTTTCTGCGGTTTCTTAATAGTTCAGATTAAGATTTAGCTGGTAGTTAACAGAATGAAGGGCTTTCCTGGTGGCTCAAGGGTAAAAAAAAAAAAAAAAAAATCTGCCTGCAATGCAGGAAACCCAGGTTCGATCCCTGGGTCAGGAAGATTCCCTGGAGAAGGGCTTGGCCACCCACTCCAGTATTCTTGCCTGGAGAATCCCATGGGACAGAGGAGCCTGGTGGACTATATAGTCCATGGGGTTGAACACAACTGAGCGACTAACACTTTCACTTTAAAAGAATGAAATCGCTCATGCTTTTAGTTGCAGGTGAAAGAACAAAATGGAGGAAATTTATCAACTTGGGTTCTGAACAGTCTCTAACATATAAGATGTTTTCAGTAACAGTTAAATACATATTTTACTTTGGTGGTTCATGTTGTTGTATTTGTCAGTTTTATAATACATTGTACTCCTATTCCTGTTTTTCATTCTTAATATTCTAGTGTTAATAAAAGACAAAATAAACAACTATATCCCATAATTATGCATATTGTAAACACATAGTTGATTTCTTCTGAAATTATATTCTGCCTTATAAGATTTAATCCAGCTAAAGCACTGGAAGTCATCACATTTTTTTGCCTTTTGTTTCTAAGTTTTATATTAATTTAGGTTGACATATATGGGGCTTCCCATGTGGTGCAGTGGTAAAGAATCCACCTGCTAGTGCAGAAGAGACTTGGATTCGATCCCTGGGTCTGGAAGATTCCCTGGAGTAGGAACTGAAAACCCACTCCAGTACTCTTGCCTAGAAAACTCCATGGACAGAGGAGCCTGGTGGGCTACAGTCCATGGGGTTGCAGAGAGTCAGACACAACTGAGCAACTGAGCATACCTATGTGTCACTTTATTTAGAAATTCTTGCATTATTTTTGTAAAAACTGAAAAAGAATGGAAGTCATATTTTTTTTTTCCTTTGGAATCACTTCATACCCCTACTATGCATTGGTTGCTGTGAAATGTTGATTTATAGCTGTGTGTTATTATTTAGCAAGCTGGTAAATCATTGTTGTCTGGAATTTTACATGGTGGAATGCCAGCCTAGAAAGGTAGAGAATTTTCCCAGACATCTTTCATATGGAAAGATAGCCATTTAAATTTGGTTGGTTTTAGCAACGTGATACTGCATGTAGGCAGAAGCATGCCATAGCCAAATGGGACTTTATGTGAACTTCAGTGTAGGTTCAATGTCAAACCAATATTTTTATTGTTGTGTAAGTTAAACTTTTTTTTAGGTAAGCAATACTGATATATTGAACACTGAATAAATGATAAGTGAGGGTAAAAGAACAAAAACAAAAATCAAATATTGTTGGCTGGTCTACAGGGAGAGGGGCTTCCGTCATGGCTCAGCTGGTAAAGAATCCACCTGCAATGCGGGTAGACCTGGGTTCGATCCCTGGGTTGGGAAGATCCTCTGGAGAAGGGAAAGGCTACCCGATCCAGTATTCTGGCCTGGAGAATGCCGTAGACTACTGCATAGTCCATGGGGTTGCAAAGAGCTGGACACGACTGAGCAACTTTCACTTTCATACAGTGAGAGAAATTATCTCAGTCTTCTGCAACTATACTTCATCATATTAATGATTGCTATAAACTTAGTCAAAATATTTATGGTACCTTGAATTATCTGTTCATTCAGTAAACACATCAAGCACCTATATGTTCCAGGCATTCATTTTGCTAACTTCTATTAAAGAATTCAGTCTAGTTTGGATAGAGAAATCAACAGACATTTCCAGTAAGCCCTGTAGTAGAAATGAGTTGAGTACTGTAAGAGACTGTAGGAAATAGTGTACCTAATAAGTAATGTGGGGAAGATGAGTTGTCAGAGAGGACCTATCTCACTTGTGTCTCCTGGCTTTTGTAGAAAGGGTAGTTTAGTATTCACTGTTCTTTTTTTTCAAGTGCCAAACCATATGAAATTAAAATCAGGGGCAGATTTGCTTACTATGTTCCTTTTGATTCACCATCATCCCTTGATACTTTGAAATGTTATATTAAATTTCCATGAAATTGGCTTTAATCATGGAATAAGGCTGCCTAAATCTGCATATGTATCTGGAAAGGTTTCAAAGTATTTTTTCACAAGAGAGTGTTTTGCGTTTAAAGACTTAGACACCTGGCCTCAACACCTTTTAATGTGCCAGATGTAAGATCTTTCCCAGGCATACTCTTAAATACTTCTGGAAAGTTAGATTTCAGAAATGCGCACCAGTATAGGAGATTTCATTTTATTTGTGAAATGGTTGTTAAAGCAGGTTGACAAATAATATTAAAAAATATTATTTCTAAAGTATCAAATATTCCTCCTTTTAGCATCAGTTCATTTATTCATTCAGTAAGTAATGTGTATTTGCTATATGCCAGGTGTTCTAGGTACTGGGTATATATTTTGATTACTAGTATTATTAGACTCACCTGCCCAGAGTTGTTGTATCAACTAATACCTACTTATATGTTCACGGTGAGGCAAGAGTTATAAAAATTTCTGTCACAATTTCAGGTTTTTAGCCAGTGTGATTATTGGATCAGTTCTTTCACTGTGGTGGGTAGCCTCTGTCTGTCTGTTGAACTTATTCATCATCTTGCAAAAACATGAGTATCTGAAAGATAGAGTAGTTTGAAGAACCAAAACTTGAACTACATAGAGCTCTAGTAGACACATGCAACATACTACAAGTAAAGGAAGACCAGTTAATTAGTATACCAAGAAACTAGTACTGACATACATTCATTTTTCTCTCCTCTGCTAGTGTATAAATTATGGGTTGACCCAGAGGGATGGTATGGAGAGGGAGCTGGGAGGGGGGTTCAGGATGGGGAACATGTGTACAGCTGTGGCAGATTCATGTTGATGTATGGCAAAACCAATACAATATTGTAAAGTAATTAGCCTCCAATTAAAATAAAGAAATTTAAATTAAAAAATTAGTGGTTCCCCCAGAATTTGTGTTACACATTTGAAACTAATACTAGACCCCTTTCAAGAACCTGTATCACATCATGGGTAGTGTAGGTAGCTTATAACAGAGTATTCCCAGTTCTCCAGCCATCCCTTATTGCATTACTATCTTTTATTTCACTTACCCATAAGCTATAATTATCTAGTACATTCCTTCCATTATTTTGAAAAAGCTGTTATCTATCAAATCAATTAAGACAAAGAAACAAGATTTTCTTTTCCTTCCACTTATTTCTTCTCTGAAGCTCTTTCTTTCATTATGTAGATCTGAATTCCTGACCTACATCATTTTTCTTCTCTCTGAAGAACTTCATTTAACATTTCTTGGAAGGCAGGTCTACTGGTGATAAATTCCTTCAAGTTTTGTCTGAGAAAGTCTTTATTTCTCCTTCTCTTCTGAAGGATAATTTTTCTGGATACTGGTTTCTAGGTTGGTGTGTTTTTTTCTTTCAACATTTTGAGGATTTCATCCTACTTTATTCTTGCATAGTTTCTGGAGAGAAATCTGAAGTAATCCTTAACTTTCTTTGTCTGTAGGTAAGGTATTCCCTTCCCCCTGACCCACGTATTAAGTACTTTACAATACTTCAAAACCTCTTTCAAAGTTTTCTCTTTGTTATTGATTTCCTTCAGTTTGAATATTACATACTTAAGTATAGTTTTTTTGTTAGAGGGATTTTGGGGGGGGTATTTATCCTGTTTGGGTTTCACTGAATTTCCTGGATCTGTGGTTTGATATCTGTCATTAATTTTGTAAAATTTTTAGCTGTTATTAATTTAAATATTTCCTCTCTTCCATTCTTTTTTATCCTTCCGGTATATCCATTATGTGCATGTTACACCTTTTTTAATTGTCCCACACTTCTTGACTATTCTTTTCTTTTTCTCTGTTTACATTTCAGTGTTGGAAGTTTCTGTTGACATTTTTCCATGCTCATGAATTCTTTCCTCCTCTCTATCTCATTTAGTGAGGAGCCTATCAAATGCAATCTTCATTTTTATTACTATGATTTTGATTCTGAGCATTTCTTTTTGACTCTTTCTTAGAGTTTCTATCTTTCTGCTTCCATTACCTAGATGTTCTTGCATGTTATTTACATTTTCTGTTAGACTCCTTAGCATATTAACTGTGGTTATTTTAGGTTTCTAGTCTGATTATTCCAACATCTCTACCATATCTGAATCTTATTCTGATCCTTGCTTTACATTTTTACTCTTATCATGCCTTGTAATTTTTTGCTGAAAACTGAATGTGATACTTGGACTCCAGTCAGAGGGTTGTTCCTGGTCTTCTGTTGCTGGTAAACTGGGATTCTCTATGTTTGCTGGGTCGTCTCTCCAGTTTTCAGAGCAGCAGCATTGGTCTAAGAAAGGAATTATTAATTTTGAGTTTGTTCAGCTTTTTTTTCTTGTAATGACTGAAGCACCAATTTTCAGGCTGTTTGCATGTCAGACTGGAAATCTTGACCCCTAGATTCAGAAGTCTGGGATGCAGATGGCAGGAGGTTCAGGAAAAAGAGGATGCTTTCAAGCACACTGAGTTAAAATTCTAAATCTTATGTTTGTTTTCAATTTTAGTTTGTTAGTCCAGACAATGACCTTGCCTTTTCATGTCCTATGTGAATCCTTTCCCCTAGTATTACCTTAAATTTCATAGTTTTCTAACTGTTCTGCCACAGACCAGGCAAGCCTTTGATCTTCCGTGACCCAGAGCTAACATACTGTGGTGGGCACGTGACCATTGCTTTTCAGATGTGTTTTCTGCTAAAGAATTATTAGTTGATCTGATTAAAGTGTGAGAGTTGGGCTTGTTGGAAGATTTATACTCAGATCCCAAAAGACACTGAATTTCTCCCATTATTGAAAAAATTGTAGCAGTTAAGTGGTAGGCATTACACATCTTGGCTCTTACAGTGAGTGAATTTAAGAATATAAATATTCTGTTTACAAAAGACAATATAAACGGGCAGACTTATTGTAATTATTTAGTTCACAAAATCTATTAAAAGTTATATTAGAGAGAATGTTTATTGCTATGTTTTCCTCTAAAGGAATTCATCTTCTCAAGTATTTTTTTGAGGTGGGATTCAGTTCATTTAAAAACAGATGATTCTGTGTCCTAAGACTTGATGCACTAGAATTCATTCTAAAAATCTTTACTTTCTTAACTGTTGTGGAGCTGAAGAATTGTTAACATATAAATTAGTCGTTTTTAGAATTAGTCTCTTTCTGTGGTAGTTTGTTAATAGATGTCTATTAAACAGTAGAACTTTTTGTAGTTAATAGATTCGTAAAAACATACTTTCCATCCATTTTTCTTTTAGTTTAACTGTAGACATGAACACTTAACAGTATCACAAGAGAAATCAAAATGGAAATTGAAAACGTCAGATAGTGAAACTTCCCAAGTGGTCCAGTGGTTAAGACTTCACCTTCCAGTGCAGGGGGTGGGGATTCAATCCCTGGTCAGCACGCTAAGCTCCCACATGACTTGGGGCCAAAAACCAATTAAACCAGCTCATCAGATAGAGTAACAGGATCCTAGAGATATGAATATGAAGTATTTTTCTTGTGTATATTCTCCTTTTTTCATTGAACTGCTGCATAGCAATTCTCTTATGATTTGCTAGAGTCAGCCTTAGGAAGAGAGAAATAGGTACATTTATAAAACTATGTCTATAAAATTGTCAGTAGTGATTACTTTGGCAGAGGAAAGTGTAATAGTTAAGTGAGATTTGTCGTGCGTAAAGATCAAGCTTTTTTAAAATGTGAGGGGATTTTAGGGAAAAGAGGGATTTTGATCATTTAGCTATAAATCTGGAATCTGGTTTGTGCTGGAATTTAGCTAACAAGTACAAAAAGAAATGAAGAATTATGGTTTAGAAGATAAGTTATAGTATGTAGAAGTGGATATAGCTTGGTTAAGAGTATATTTTAATAGTATATATGGCTTACAACGGGCTTCCCTGGTGGCTCAGTGGTAAAGAATCTGCTGGCAATGCAGGGGGTCTGGGGTCAGTCCCTGGGTTGGGAAGATCCCTGGAGGAGGGCATGGGAACCCACTCTAGTACTCTTGCCTAGAGAATCGCATGCACAGAGCAGCCTGGCAGGTGGCAGTCCATAGGGTTGCACAGATTCAAACAAGACTGAAGCCACTAAGCAGCAGCAGCAGCATGCCTTGGAAAACTCAATAGAGTTTATTATGCAGATCAATTAAAGTATGGTAATATCACTCATTTTACTGACAAAATAGGACATGTCTTTTTCTCCCACTTGCTCCAGCACTGTTTTTAAATAGTTTTAGAATATTATTATTGCAATGATTGATTTATTTTTGGCTGTGCTGGGTCTTCATTGCTGCCCAGGCTTTTCTCTGGTCTCAGCACGCAGGGGCTGCTCTCTAGGTGTGGCGTGCGGGCGCCTCGTTGCAGTGGCTTCTCTTGCTGCAGAGCACGGTCTCTAGGGCATGCAGATTTCACTAGCTGCAGTTCCTGGGCTCTAGAGCACAGGCTCAATAGTGTGCTACGTGGGCTTAGTTACTCCACAGCATGTGGAATCTTCTCAGACCAGGGAACGAGCCCATGTCTCCTGCATTGACAGGCGGGTTCTTTACCACTGAGCCATCAGGGAAGCCCGGCGCTATTTTCTGATGCGTTGTCTTGGTTTTTGTTCCATTGGATGGAGAAAGTATGAGACATATGATCTTTTTGCACGAATGCATTACAGAGGTCTGTATGTCTGGACTTCTAGGTATATATTTTATCCAGGGTTTTGGAACAATATAGAAGTTATTTTTCTTGCTATGGAGAAATGCAGAGTTTTGGAATGAGACAGAAAAACATATTTCAAAAAGTAATGGAGACTTTTACTTCTCCAAGCATCTACTTATTCCAAGAGTTTACATTTGGCCAAACTCCTAGTTTTAAAACCAAAGATAGGGATTGCAATCTCATTACAATCAATATTTGACTAGGTCATTTTTAAAGACTTAATGTTCCTCCAAATTCTCATTCACCTGGTCTTCAAGGACAAGAATGCAGGAAGAATACCTTAGTTATTGCACTCCTTTCTTGATCTTTCTTCATAGATAGGTTTCATTCAGGCCTTTAATTATTGTGAATTTCAGAAAAGTATTGATGAAAAAAGGGGGAACTGGTATGTATATCTGGAAAAATAATTTTAGAGGGGAATGCTAATTTTAAAAAAGAATATCAGCTATGCTTTGACTTCTGCATTGTTTTGGAAATAATTTATATTGTTTGACTTATCAACAGTCTCAAGCTTTTTGGACTATGAAATCCAAATATATGATAGTCTTTATGAGAGAGAAGACATTTTACTGAAAGCCTCCCAAGAATGTTTCTCAAGTTTTATAGTTTGTTTTCTTTAATGTTACTTGTTTGTGTATTTTATTATAAGCAAAAAAAAAAATCAAAACACAAATGGTAGAGGAACAAGTTTTAGTGTGTAGATTAGTCATTGACAAAGAGAATTAGACTGGAGATATTTATCATCAGTGAATATTTTATTTGAGATGACCCTACCTTTACCCTGAGGCTTCCCTGGTAGGTCAGACAGTAAAGAATCTACCTGTAAGGCAGGACACCTGGGCTTGATCCCTGGGTTGGGCACCTCCCCTGAAGAAGAAAATGGCAATCCACTCCAGTATTCTTGTCTGGGAAATCCCATGGGCAGAGGAGCCTGGTGGGCTACAATCCTTGGGGTCGCAAAGAGTCGGACATGACTGAGCAACTAACACACCCACGTGTGGTTTACCTGCAGTACCTTCACCTATGTGCTGGAGTGACACTTACATAAATATATCCATGTATGTAAGGAAAGGACCAATGAATGCTTCCAGATCATTGTTTATTCAATCATGGCTTCTTATATTTCCAGGCCTAATCACTGCTCTTGTGATAGATAAGAAAATCACAATGGGTGAATAAAACTGAATACTTTAGTGAATGCTTATTATGAGTTATCAGTTGTTCCAGTGGCTTATATTAGTTCAATCACACCTGTGAAATGGGTACTATTATTCCCATTTTAGCCATGGGGAAACTGAGGTGTTGGGAAATTAAATAATGCCCAGGGTCAAGAGATAATAAGAAGTAGAACTGAGATATTACCTCAAGCAGTTTAATTCAGTAGAGGCTTGGGCTCTAATCTACTCCATCGAGATACCAACTTGAGTCATTCATGAAGCAGTTCCTGAGATGGAGTTGAGGTATGAGGAGTATCCTGGGGTTAATGCCTGTGAAACTGGGAGGGAGAAGAATTGGGCAGGGAAAGCCTTCAGACCGGAGCACATCTGGAAACCGAACTGGGCAGAGAGCACCACGGACTGTAATATATATCTGCCAAAGTCTCAGCCAACTCATCGGGAGCTGTGGAGCAGAGAGTGCTCGTTAGATGAGTTCCACATTGAGTGGGAATGGCCATCCCCCAGTACCACTGCTGTGCTCAGACGCTGACAGGGGGCTCCCCGGGAAGAGCATGGCCTTGGATGGAATGCTGCAACCCATCTTCCAGCATCGCGGCCAGAGGCAATTACCTAACTGTACTCCTAGGCAAGTTTTTTTCTGGAGGGATTGTCCAAGCAGCACGTTTCTGTGGCTGCCTAACATCATCCTACCATCTTACAGATACAAATACCGTTTCACATCCATCAGGTGGGCAACAGTGATTGAATCTGGCAATGCCAAATGATTGGGAGGCCATGGATGAATATGTCCACTGCTTACAGGTGTATAAATTCATAAACCACTTTAGCAATATGGTTAAGATTATCATGATCTATTGCATAGCTCTTGCACCCCAGAGAAGCTGCTTGGTAAGGAGACATGTAAAGAAATTTTCACAGCAGCATTATTTGTAGTAGTGAAAAATTAGAAGCAGTCTAAATGTCCATCAACAAGAGAATTGATCATTTGTGCTGTGTGTGTGTGTGTGTGTGTGTGTGTGTGTGTGTGTGTGGCAGCTTTATTTGTAAGATCCCCAAACTAATCAACCAGATGTCCAGATGTCGTAGAATATCCAAATTGTGATATAGCCATATAATGGGAAAGTATTAAGCAATAAAAAGAAACTATCAATTTATGCAGTAACATGGATGAATCTCCAAAAACCAAGCTGAACAATAGAAGCTAAATACAAAAGATTTCTTGACTATTCTTCGATTTATATGAAATCTGGAAAAGACAAAACTAATCTTTAGCAATGGAAACTAGATCAGTGGTTATGTGAGACCATTGTTGGGCTGAGGGTTGTTTAGAATGGGCTACATGAGTGCTTTGGGGGATGTTGTCGAATATTCTGTATCTTACTTGTAGAGATGGTTCGTATGAAGTGAAATGAAGTGAGTGAAAAGTTGCTCAGTCATGTCCGACTCTTTGCAACCCTATGGACTGTATAGTCCCTGGAATTCTCTAGGCCAGAATACTGAAGTGGGTAGCCTTTCTCTTCTCCAGGGGATCTTCCCAACCCAGGGACTGAACCCAGATCTCCTGCATTGAAGGCAGATTCTTTACCAGCTAAGCCACAAGGGAAGCCCAAGAATGCTGGAGTGGGTAGCCTATCCCTTCTCCAGTGGATCTTTCCGACCCAGGAATCGAACTGGGGTCCCCTACATTGCAGGTGGATTCTTTAAAACTAAGCTATACATTTGTCAAAACTAATCAAATTGGACACCTAAAATGGTTGTTTATTATCCTGTGTTATTAGAGTTGATTTTAAAGGCAGCAAGACACAGAAAAATCTTAACCTGACAAAAAAACTGTTACAGTTTCATATCATTTATTGAGGTGACTTTGTGGATTTTGTTATTTCATTATTTAGGTTTTTCAGTCACTTTCTGTATTTTTCTCCTGTCTAAAGAAAAATCTCCTTTTTGAAGTTTCATTGTGTAGTAGAAAACCTAATGGAGTCTGAAAAACAAAAAAGAGGAATCATCATTTGAATTGATCAGTTAAGACATGTGGCGGATTCGTGTCAATGTATGGCAAAACCAATACAGTATTGTAACGTAAAATAAAGTTAAAAAAAAAAAAGACTGAATGAGGAGAATGTTGAACCTATTCAGTTCAGTCACTCAGTCGTGTCCGACTCTTTGCAACCCCGTGAATCGCAGCACGCCAGGCCTCCCTGTCCATCACCAACTCCTGGAGTTCACTCAGACTCACGTCCATCGAGTCAGTGATGCCATCCAACCATCTCATCCTTGGTCGTCCCCTTCTCCTGCCCTCAATCCCTCCCAGCATCAGAGTCCTTTCCAATGAGTCAACTCTTCACATGAGGTGGCCAAAGTACTGGAGTTTCAGCTTTAGCATCATTCCTTTCTGATCTCCTTCAGAATGGACTGATTGGATCTCCTTGCAGTCCAAGGGACTCTCAAGAGTCTTCTCCAACACCACAGTTCAAAAGCATCAATTCTTGCTTCATTCTGCATTCCAAGGCCAAATTTGCCTGTTACTCCAGGTGTTTCTAGACTTCCTACTTTTGCATTCCAGTCCCCTATAATGAAAAGAACATCTTTTTTGGGTGTTAGTTCTAAAAGGTCTTGTAGGTCTTCATAGAACCGTTCTACTTCAGCTTCTTCAGCCTTACTGGTTGGGGCATAGACTTGGATAACTGTGATATTGAATGGTTTGCCTTGGAGATGAACAGAGATCATTCTGTCATTTTTGAGATTGCATCCAAGTACTGCATTTCGGACTCTCTTGTTGACCATGATGGCGACTCCATTTCTTCTGAGGGATTCCTGCCCACAGTAGTAGATATAATGGCCATCTGAGTTAAATTCACCCATTCCAGTCCATTTTAGTTCGCTGATTCCTAGAATGTCAATGTTCACCCTTGCCATCTCTTGTTTGACCACTTCCAATTTGCCTTGATTTATGGACCTCACGTTCCAGGTTCCTATGCAATATTGCTCTTTACAGCATCGGACCTTGCTTCTATCACCAGTCACATCCACAGCTGGGTATTGTTTTTGCTTTGGCTCCATCCCTTCATTCTTTCTGGAGTTATTTCTCCACTGATCTCCAGTAGCGTGTTGGGCACCTACTGACCTGGGGAGTTCCTCTTTCAGTATCCTATCATTTTTCCTTTTCATACTGTTCATGGGGTTCTCAAGGCAAGAATACTGAAGTGGTTTGCCAACCTATTAGTTTATTATAAAAGGTTATCAGATATCTTGTATTTGTGTTCCTATTCTTCAGATAGTCTCCAGTGAATTATCAGTGGTGATGTGTATCCCATATATACAATATTTGTGTATACAGATAAATATATAAAACAAAGATGTGAGAAATCGAGTCAGTATTTCTCTTGATTTTCATGTGCATGCTTAGTTGCTCGGTCATGTCTGGCTCTTTAGGACCCAGTGAATGGATGGTAGCTTGCCAGGCTCCTCTGTGCTTGGAATTCTCCAGGCAAGAATACTGGAGTGGGTTGCCATTTCCTCCTCCAGGGGATCTTCCCAAGTCAGGTATCAAACCTGCATCTCCTGCATTGGCAGGTGGATTCTTTACCAGTGAGACACCTGGGAAGCCCTCTCAGACTCTCAACAGTCTTCCTTCTGTTGCTCAGAAGTAAGAATGGGATTCTATTATTCTTACACATGTGAATTCTAGCTACCTTTTTTCAGAAGTTACTTATGTTTCTTGCACATCTATGAAATATGGGTGTATCAGAATACTCCTGGACAATGCAAAATTTAGACATCTTGCCAGGTATACCTCATCAGTAATAATAGTTTATTCAGAAATCTCTCATCAGAGAGGCTACCTCTGTTCTCCATTTGGACTGCATGGAGAGCAAAATTATCAGATTTTTATTTCCTTACCTTTCACTAATCAGGTTTGTAACAGAGTCAGAGTTTTCAAAACCTGAATACTTTGCATAGTGGTATGTGTTGTTAATGACCTCTGTTGAGTATTTTTTTTTTCAGTTCTTTTTATTAATTTAGGATTGTAAAATGAGTTCTCAGAAAAGTAGTGGAAACACAGAATTTGGCCCCAAAGACTCAGTTTGTAAGTAAAGAGGCAGAATAGGTAGTTAGATTCTAAGCCCATTGGATTATTAGCTTCCTTTTAAGTGTTGTTTTTCAGGAAGTACTGTTTTAAGCATAGGAATACTTTGTCTTGGCTCGTATTTCTCAGTGGTGTCAGAATAAAATTATTAGTTTATATATGACAAGTTGTCATGCTTCCACACACCCTTGTGCAAAATTAGGTTTTGGAAATATGTCAGTTTGGCAGAGAAAGAGTTGTATTCTTGAAGACTTAGACTGAAATATATATGTACTTGTTAATTCAAAAGGGTTTCCCTGGTGACTCAGACAGTAAAGAACCTGCCCGCCAATGCAGGAGACATAAGAGATGTGGGTTTGATCCCTGGGTTGGGAAGATCCCCTGGAGAAGGGAACGGCAACCCACTCCAGCATTCTTGCCTGGAGACTCCTGTGGACAGAGGAGCCTGGTGGGCTACAGTCCATGAAGTCGCAAAGAGTCTGACACTACTGAGCAGCTAAGCACATTGTTACTTCAAAAAAAGCATCAAACTCATTTTAAAATGATTTAATGCAAAAGGAAGTCAAAACAATCCTTAGAACTGTGTCAGATTTTGTCCCCAAGGATTGTGCAGAATTAAGTAAGATCTCTGCAATAGGATTCTAAATTGTAGTATGTTAGATTTTAGATCACTTAAACTAATTATTGAGCTATTTTAAGGGGGGGGGGAGTCACTGACATGCAGGTAAATGTACCCACACAGGTGCCAGTAGACACAATCTTAACCAGTTTGGGCTTAAGACCTTCGGGATCACTGGAACACGTGATGACTTAGTTCGTGAAGTCCCTAGTATGTGGGAAGAAAAGAGCTTATTAAGAAAGCGGGGAATATGATATTTTTGGCATTTTTATTGGTATTAGATACTAATACTCCCATAAGAAATACTATTAATATGGAAATATAAATAGATATAACATCAAGGCACATTATTGGTAGATGGGTTCTAGTTATGGAACATGGTTAGTGTTCAAACTTGGACATTAGTCCAGACGACTGCCAGAGAGGTCAGATTTGTCATTTACGTTGGATTTGTGCCTTCAGCTAGTTCCAAACGTACAGTTCTCAGATTTTTATAGAATAATATGCATAGATTCCTCTTATACAGTGGCATAAGACTGGATATCATCTTTCCAAGTTTGTAAGTGGTGGTATATGCAAAGCCCTTTTTCATTTTAAAATTTATTTTGAGGTTTCCCTATAAAATAGTGTGATTCATTCTTTTTAAAACAAAGTTAAATGCTAAATGAGTGTTATCTCTTTTCAAGTAATACCCTAGAAATCTGTACAATGATTACTGCCAATATTTGTAGTACTTTTGGAATGCTTCTCTGAATATTATCTTTAGAACTTTTAGTAATTCTTTTAAATATCACAATGATGGGATTTAAAGAAAAGTCCTTTGAGGCTGATAGTGATTCTTAAGAACAGTCAGAGTGAGAATATTGATCCAAGTCAGTATTTAGACCTAGTTCTTGTTCACAACTATTTCTTCAGATTCTTTTTATTGTTAGTTAACAAGGAATAAAATTACCTAAAATATAGAATGATAAGAGCAGTGGTGGTGTAGTCACTCAGTCGTGTCCAACTCTTGTGACCCCATGGACTGTAGCTTGCCAGACTTCTCTCACCATGGGATTCTCCAGGCAAGAATAGTGGAGTGGGTTGCCATTTCCTTATCCAAATGATAAGACTAATAGAACTGTTTTTAAAGTCACTTTAAAAATAGTTGAACAGTTTGCAGCATCATTGGATAAACAAATAGTATGAAAGTGGACACTCTGAGGCTAGTGTTCATATTTACTTGAATATATAAATGCTTACAAGTATCTGTGAAAATATAAATATTCTGTGTTTTTGTAGTTGAAATAAGGTATTTTCCTATGTCAGAAAAGTCTGGTATCATAAGTGGTGCTGTACTTGGACCTTCTGGCTTTTCTCTTAGTTAGCGATACTCGCTGGTGCCTGCTCCTGTCATCCTGGGTTTTATTTAATAACCTTCCTGGGCATTCCTTGTTGTTAAACGGCCTCCAAGGACCTTTCTAGCTTGAAAATTTTATAGCCCTCATAATCTTCAGCAAAATCACATACAATTCTCTTCGCTGCTCAAAGCTTGATTCCTAGTGTTTTGTGGAAGTTCTTGGCTTTTAGAAATAAACAGTTTGATCTCGACTAAATTGGGAAGGAAGCACAGACAGATTTATTGGTTCAAACTGCAAAAGTAAATGACATAATTGAAGTTGGGGATAAGGTATTTACTGGAACATGCATAGAGACTTTTAAATCTCTATGGTAAGTTTGTAGACAGAGTTTACAGAAGTGTTTTCCAAATTTCTGCACATTTTATATGAGTCTTCTCCAACACCACAGTTCAAAAGCATCAATTCTTTGGCGCTCAGCTTTCTTTATAGTCCAACTCTCACATCGATACCTGACTACTGGAAAAACCATAGCTTTGACTGTATGGAGCTTTGTGGGCAAAGCGATGTCTCTGCTTTAATTCACTGTCTAGGTTTGTCATAGCTTTCCTCCAAGGAGCAAGCTTCTTTTAATTTCATGGCTGCAGTCATCGTCCGCAATGATTTTGGATCCCAAGAAGATCAAATCTGTCATTGTTTCCATTTTTTCCTTTTCTATTTGCCATGAACTGATGGGACCAGATACCATGATCTTAGCTTTTTGAGTGGTGAATTTTAAGCCAGTTTTTTCACTCTGTTCTTTCACCCTCATCAAGAGGCTCTTTAGTTCCTCTTCTCTTTCTGCTTCACATTAGTCTCCCATTTTAATGTAAAAATAGCATGTCATTTTTCTATTCCCATGTATCCTTTCACATACTTCATGCTTTTTCATATTTCAAGTTTTGTGTTTCCTTTCCCCTAAACCAAACTCCCAATATTCCCTTCCCTCTCAAAACTTTCCACTCTGCCTTTGGAAATCTGTTCCTTAATAAGGCTCCCTGACTTACTCACTGGATGGTTCCTTTGCCTTCCTGCTTTCCTGAATTATGACTTTTATTTAAGATCTCCACTTTTCTTGAACTTCTTTCTTTCTTTCAAATATATATATATATAATAAATTCCTCTAACATATAAATATATTACGTGTATATTTATATATATTTAATTTAGCTGTACCAGCTCTTAGCTGTGGCATGTGGGATCTAGTTCTCTGAACAGGGATCAAACTCAGGCCCCCTATGTTGGGAATGTGGAGTCCTAGCCAGCCAACCACCAGGGAAAGCCCTGCAGTGCTTTCAAATAGTCATGCTTGTTGGTCCACACAGTGTTTTAGGGTTGGCAGGTGAGATCAGCACCTTCTCCCGCCTGTGCCTTTTAGACTATTCTTCCTTCATCCTTATGTAAGCCCTCCCCCGACATCTTTGATGTTTCTGTCAATCAGGTTTATCTTATCTCTATCTTCTCCCAGTTTCTTAACTAACCTCTAGTTCTTAATCATTTTCAAAGCCCTTCTTTCCACTGACTTTCTTTTCCATGTGGATAGTGTGCTGGGGAGGCTTTCTTGTTCTTGGATCTCATTTCTGATGGCCTTTATCCCACACTACTTTAGACTCCCACTCGTGGCTGCATCACGGGCCTTATCTTCATGGGCAGCTGCTCAAACTCTGGCATACTGAAGTCCCACACCTTAATTTTTCACAGCTTCCTCAGCTTGCATATCTCTGAGGTTGCTCTAAAGCAGTGTTTCCAAAGAAGAACTCATTATCTTCCTTACTAAACCTCCTTCTTCTCCTGAGATTTCTTTTTTTCTTTTTTTTAATATACTCCATCCTCTACCACGTGGACCAAATTAGAAACTTGGAATTCATCCTTGATTTGGTTTTTAAAGAAAAAAGAAATCTCATCTACTACCCATCATCTACTCCTCTTCACTTAACATAGTCCCTCTGTCTCCTGAACGTTTCTCAAATCCACCTACTTCTCCCCATCCCCACTCTCATTCCAGATGCAGGCTTGGTATTTAGTGGCAGCCTCTTAAGAAAGCTTCCTGCATCTGGTCCTGCTTCTCTCTATGCCATTCTTCATCCTGATTATACAGGATGTCTGTATGATCTAGTCTAGGTAGTCTAAAATGCAAATTGATCATGTCACACTCCTGTTTAATGTCCTATTCATAGGATGAGGTATGCAAACCCCTTAATACCGGTTAGAGGACCAGCATAATCTTGCTCTACTTACCTCTATAGCCTTAATTCTTACCTTTTTTCCATCAAGCCTTGTGATTTAATCATAATTTATTTCAGTTCTTGAAATATGCCATTTATTTATTTCACCTTGGGCCTTTGAGCATGTTCCCTGTTCCTCATAAATTCTTCTTCCTCTTAACTTGATAAACTGCTACTCATCCTTCAGGCTTTAGCTTCTTCTAAAAAGCCTTTAAAGTGAAGAGAAGTCGCTCAGTCGTGTCAAACTCTTTGCGACCCCATGGACGGTAACCTACCAGGCTCCGTGGTCCATGCGATTTTCTAGGCAAGAGTACTGGAGTGGGCTGCCATTTCCTTCCCCAGGGGATCTTCCCAACCCAGGGATTGAACCCGGGTCTCCTGCATTGCAGACAGACGCTTTACCATCTGAGCCACTAGGGAAGCCCAGAAAGCCTTGCTAATCCTCTTAATTCTTGGTAGGTGACCCTACTCTGTTTTGGAATCCTGAATTTCCTGTTACAGTGCTTACCAGACTGCATTATATTCTCCTACTTACTGTATCTACCATGAGACTACAAACTCTGTGAAGTCAGAAACGTGTCAACCGCACCTGGAACAAATCCTCATCCCTAGTAGGTGCTCCCCTGAGGGAGGGCATGACAGCCCACTCCAGTATTCCTGCTGGAGAATCCCATGGACAGAGGAGCCCAGAGGGCTACAGTCCATGGGGTCATAAAGAGTTGGACATGACTAAGGACAAGCATTAGTAGGTGCTCAGTGTATTATCTGGTAAATGAATAAATAAAGGAAGGATACGGTTTCTTTTTGAGAATAAGGGGATATAAGTTTAAATGAGATCACATTACAGAGGACCTGCTTTAAAATAGGATAAACATATTTTTTTATTTTCTTACTGTGTAAACTGGTTTCAGTCGGGCAGTATACGAAAGCAGGGAGACTAACCAGTAGATTGTAGTACTGTGGCAGTGATGTGGTCCAAAGAACCTGGACTTGAATTGAGGCACTGAGACTGGAAAGCATAACAATTACTATGAAAAGTGTATCCGAGGAAGGTATCACAGAGCTTGGCCACTGGAGTAGAAGGTAGAAGGCAAAACAGAAATCAATTATAATATTTTACTATTGGTGGAAATAGGAAAAATTTGGGTCCGTTTTGTAAGGAAAAAAGTTCAGTTTCTGAACGTTTAATATTTTTATATTAGAATTGTTAGAAAAAAGATTTCATTGATTTTGGAGGCAAGATGTAATTCTGAAATGTTTTTGAGTAAAATATAATAAATATAAATTTTAGTTATAAATGCAGTTTCAGAATTTGTTGGTATTTAAGGAACTTAAATTTTAACAAATCCTGCTGTTTTTTTGAGAAGTAGATGACAACCAAAGAAAATAATTCTATTTTGTTGATGATACATTGTTTGTCCTTAATGTTATAAAGTTGTTAATTTTTTGATACTATATATA
>SJYT01044707.1:187706-205558 GCA_006410635.1 Cephalophus harveyi | reverse complement strand
TAAAGTTGTTAATTTTTTGATACTATATATACTTCTGATACTATAAATAACAGTAAAAATTGACAACAAATAAAATATTATCATATATGCATTTATTCCTCGTTATAAAATGGTTCACAATATAACATTTTTCCATGCCTTTTTTACTATCGTTTTGGCAACATGGAGTTTCTTTAAAGGATTAGTGACAGAAATTATCAATTTAGAAGTTATTCATCTGAAGATGATTACTGAATCCCCATGCATGGGTGAATTTAATAAGGAAATGATTATAGGAGGAAAGAAATGTTTACAATTTACAGTGTCAAAGAGAATAATTAAGTGTCAGGAAATATAACAGAAAGAATAATAAGAAAAATGAAAAATATTATCTAAATGTTAAGAAATAATACAGAAACAAAGTAGTAGGAATTGGAGCCATATTATAGTAGGTTAACAAAGGAGTAAACACGTTTTCTTAATTACTGACAAGGAAAAACTAAACTTGAATGATTCTTACCAAAGAGAATTTCAGTCAACTTCAAATGACTTATCCTAGCATTCAAGACTATATATAATCTGAAATTCAGTGGCCATTATTGATCTTAAGTTCCTCAAACTATTGTCCTTAAGCACAAACTCTGAGACCTCTGTGGTTTTATTTCCCATCTCAGTCTTTCTCATTGGAATCCTACCTAAGGGCTTAGTTTAAACCTCAACTTAATTCATGTTGTCTTCCCTAAATACCATAGTGATCTCTTTGTGTACCACTGATGTTGCTTTTAATTTGAACCCTCTTTAAATTACTTGCATCTTTTGTCTTCCCAAGGAGACTGTCAGCATTTTAAGGACAAGATCCATGTTTCCTGTTTGCTGCTCCAGTTGCTCAGTGACATTATTGAAAATGAGTAATTTGTCTTTAAGGTACCCATCAGAGCTAAAATGCTCTGGGTCTTAAATGCTACATAATTCGACATACGAAATTGGTCATTGTTGCTCAGTCCTCAAGTTGTGTCTGACTGTTTGCTTCCCTATGAACTTCAGCACGCCAGGCTCCCTGGTCCTTCACTCTCTCCTCAAACTCATGTCCATTGAGTTGGTGATGCCATCCAACCATCTTATCCTCTGTTGCCCCCTTCTCCACCTGCTCGTGATCTTTCCCAGTACAAGGTCTTTTTGAATGAGCCAGCTCTTTGTATCCATTAATAAATCCTAAAAAAAATTATTAAGTCAAAATATGCTTGGTCGACCTAGTTAAACAGCGACTTCTTGATAGTTTGTAATCGAAGAAAGACTAATGTTTTCACCAGCATCTGCCTATACACTTTTTAATACAAAAATAACCTAGTATACTGAATGCATACAAATGCATTATGTTAAAATTTTATGATAAAATTATAACTCCCTTATTTTTTCAGTATAGTCCCTTTCTAAAGAAAGCACTTCCTTGATGTTGACATTGGTGCTCTGTAGAAGCCAGTATATAAAGTAGTTAAAACCATTGGCCCTGTGGTTCAGCCCCTACTCTACTGGTTATTAGCAGCATGAACTCAACCATGGCCCTAAATCCCTCTGAGCTCACTTTCTTCATATGTAAAATGGGTAATAACTGCCTTCCCCATTGAGTTGCCCAGAGAGTTAAATGAGAGAATTCCCGTGAAGTGTGGAGAACTATGTCTGAAACTTAGTAAGTACCGTCAACTGTAAGAAGGGTTTTGTCTAATTTAACAATGCCACAAGAGAAAGTGCTCTCCAGTTTTTACATATTAATTTTATGGGTGGTATTTCTGTTAACTTCTAAAACTATATACCCACTGTTTTATGTGATATTTTGATCATGAAATAGTAGGTTCTTTTCATAGTCATGTAGAATCCAGTTGGCTAACAACCCTTGTGTTCCACTGCTTATAATTTCATAGAGAAAAGGCTGGTTCAATCTGGAAGAAAATATCCCTTCCATGGCTTTCTTTCATTACATGATGCAAGACGCTTGTATTACAAAATGAATTCAGGATGCCACTCTCTAAATCTTTAGGACTCAAATCAGAGTTAACTACCAGGTAGAGAAAATTCATGAAATGAAAACTGATAGGCGGTATTCTCCAAGGAGCGATTCTAAAATACCCTTTTGTAAATGATAAGGTCTCTTGTGTACTCCTTTACTACCTATGCCTATTCCCAAATTTCACTTAGAAAACATTATAAATTTATAGCCTGACCACATTGTGTCCTAAACACTGAAGGCAAATCATATTGTGGGGATTTCATTTTAACCACAGAGAAGTTGGAAACAGCCCCAAACCATGGGGCCAAGTAAGTAGTAGGTCCGGGAATAGAACCGAGAAGGCTCTGGTTCCTCCTCACATCCTGTAACCACAAGGCTCTGGGGCTTTGGAACATAATAATAGAGCATCTGATGCTGCTGGACCACAGTGCATGACACAGCAGGAGTGAAGCACAGGAGCACACTGTCTGAAAACATGCAGCCTTGACTCTGTGAGGAAGGGCTGCTTGCTGCTGCTGCTGCTGCTGCTGCTAAGTCGCTTCAGTCGTGTCCGACTCTGTGCGACCCCATAGACAGGAGCCCAACAGGCTCCCCCGTCCCTGGGATTCTCCAGGCAAGAACACTGGAGTGGGTTGCCATTTCCTTCTCCATTGTGTGAAAGAGAAAAGTGAAAGTGAAGTCGCTCAGTCGCATCCGACTTCTAGCGACCCCATGGACTGCAGCCTACCAGGCTCCTCCATCCATGGGATTTTCTAGGCAAGAGTACTGGAGTGGCTTGCTATTGCCTTCTCCGAAGGGCTGCTTAGGAACCAGAAAAGGAACCATGGGAAGGAGCCATGCTGAGCACCAGATGATAATTGACTGATATTTATGTTTGGGGTGATCAGTTGCTGCCACAAAGTTTGCTTCTCTAAGGTTTTTTTTTTTTTTTTTTTTTAAAGGTAATGATTTGTAACCATGGGGATGCTTTTACCCATTCTTAACATTTTAGTAATTTTTAATCAGGATAGCTAAACAGTTTCCTAGAATGGCATTATATAGCATTATGGTATCAGAATTCGGTACTTTGAAACTTCTTTTTTTTTTTAAATAATTTTATTTGTTTATTTTTGATTGTGCTGGGTCTTCTTTGCTTCGCGGGTTTTCTCTAGCTGTGGCAAGTGGGGGCGACTCTCTAGTTGCAGTGCACAGGCTTCTGGTTGTGGTGGCTTCTCTTGTTACAGTGGGGCACAGGCTCTAGCGCACGTGGGCCTCAGTAGTTGCAGCTCCCAGGATCTAGATGACATGCTCAGTCATCGTGGTGCATGGGTTTAGCTGCTCCATGGCACATGGGATCCTCCCAGATATAGGCCTAATGTTAACAAGAAGTGAAAAATGAGGGCCCCTGCCTCAAGGCTGCATTATTGTTTACTGGCTTTTCTTCTCGTCTCTGCATCGCCTCCCTTCCCTGATTAGCAGCTGTTTCTTATGTGCCCTTAGAACTCAGGGAAGTTCATGGAGGTTGAAGGCTATTCTTCACAATCAAGAAACAGGAGACAGGAAGACTTCTGTGCCAGGAATCCCACGGGATCCTCCTTGGTTTCACTAGGGGGACAGTCAGTGCAAAGCTGAAGCATACAGAGGCGAAAGTAGGAAGGATGAACTTGAAGGAAAGAAAGGACCACATGAAGAACAGGTTGTGTACTGGAGAGGGAGTTGGTGGAAGACTGGGAAGACAGGACTAGGGGCAGAGTAGAGAGCATTGGAAACTTTATTAATAAGTCTGCCTGTAGAACTTTTAGACCATTAACTTCTTATTAATTCATATCCTATTAGTCTTTTTGCTCATATGGGAATTTGCTAATACTGCTTAGTTGGGCTGAAATATTACTTCTTTTAATGACCTAAAGGACTACTGTAGAAAGTCTTCTGGTCAAATAACTAATATTTCAAAAATGACTTTGATAGAAAGACAAAAGAATAAGGAACAGAATTTTAAAATGCTGATGGAAAAAATAGTTTTGTAGGAATTTATTTTCCTAGGTAACTGTAGAAAATAAGTAGTTTCAAAGGAGGGGCACATAAATATGAAGAAAAATTATAAGAGTAATTGTGACTTACATAATTTAAAGTGATTTAAATTCCTGTTTGTATTTGGGAATTTATCCAAAAGAGAAAAATATGTTTACATCTTACAAGACTAAATGAGTTCTTTGAAAAATCTTGATTTGACTAGACTAACCTTTTTACTTCTATTAATAGAAATTATTGATACTGAAAACTTCTATAGCCTACTTAGTGCCAGTTCTTTAAAAAAAAGTAACATGAATTTGATTTAGTTTCTTGTTAAATAGTAGAGAAACTCTGAAATGAGTCATGTCTATTTAAATAACAGAAAGATTATGCTTTCTTTGAACTAGTATGAAAAATGCTAAACTCTAAAACTTCTGGAATTTGGGCAGATAAAGGAAAACCTACTCTGATGCAGTATCCTTGCCTGGAAAAGTCCATGTCCAGAGGAGTCTGGTGGGCTACAGTCCTTGAGGTCACAAGGAGTCAGACTCGACTAAGTTAGCACAATCGCGCGGCTGAGCGCTACTCTGAGGCAACATTCAGAACAACTGATATTCCTAGTAATCAGCAGTGCAGATTACTGAGCAGTCAGTTATGCTTATTGTATGAAGTAAATTTTTGCTTATGTTTCATATTCACTTGATCTTTTCTCTACTGAAGTAGTACTATCGGATAGAGTTTTAAGTCTCCTAAGAGCTTTTAATCTAATTAATGAGACGTCTACACACTAGCAGTTTTAGACCTAATGTAATTGGTATAGAAAATGTTTGCCAATTCAAGAGTAATGGTTATTTGCAATGGCAGTGCCTTAATAAAGACCAGCGGTATTTTTCACAGAACTAGAACAAATAATTTCAAGATTTGTATGGAAATACAAAAAACCTCGAATAGCCAAAGCAATCTTGAGAAAGAAGAATGGAACTGGAGGAATCAACTTGCCTGACTTCAAAGCCACAGTCATCAAGACAGTATGGTACTGGCACAGAGACAGAAATATAAATCAATGGAACAAAATAGAAAGCCCAGAGATAAATCCACACACCTATGGACACCTTATCTTCGACAAAGGAGGCAAGAATATACAATGGAGTAAAGACAATCTCTTTAACAAGTGGTGCTGGGAAAACTGGTCAACCACTTGTAGAAGAATGAAACTAGATCACTTTCTAACACCACACACAAAAATAAACTCAAAATGGATTAAAGATCTAAACGTAAGACCAGAAACTATAAAACTCCTAGAGGAGAACATAGGCAAAACACTTTCTGACATAAATCACAGCAGGATCCTCTATGATCCACCTCCCAGAATACTGGAAATAAAAGCAAAAATAAACAAATGGGATCTAATTAAAATTAAAAGCTTCTGCACAACAAAGGAAACTATAAGCAAGGTAAAAAGACAGCCTTCTGAATGGGAGAAAACAATAGCAAATGAAGCAACTGACAAACAACTAATCTCAAAAATATACAAGCAACTCATGCAGCTCAATTCCAGAAAAATAAACGACCCAATCAAAAAATGGGCCAAAGAACTAAACAGACATTTCTCCAAAGAAGACATACAGATGGCTAACAAACACATGAAAAGATGCTCAACATCACTCATTATCAGAGAAATGCAAATCAAAACCACAGTGAGGTACCATTTCACACCAGTCAGAATGACTGCGATCCAAAAGTCTACAAGCAATAAATGCTGGAGAGGGTGTGGAGAAAAGGGAACCCTCTTACACTGCTGGTGGGAATGCAAACTAGTACAGCCACTATGGAGAACAGTGTGGAGATTCCTTAAAAAACTGCAAATAGAACTGCCTTATGACCCAGCAATCCCACTGCTGGGCATACACACCGAGGAAACCGGAATTGAAAGAGACACGTGTACCCCAATGTTCATTGCAGCACTGTTTATAATAGCCAGGACATGGAAGCAACCTAGATGTCCATCAGCAGATGAATGGATAAGAAAGCTGTGGTACATATACACAATGGAGTATTACTCAGCCATCAAAAAGAATTCATTTGAATCAGTTCTAATGAGGTGGATGAAACTGGAGCCTGTTATACAGAGTGAAGTAAGCCAGAAAGAAAGACACCAATACAGTATACTGACACATATATATGGAATTTAGAAAGATGGCAATGATGACCCTGTATGCGAGGCAGCAAAAGAGACACAGATGTATAGAATGGACTTTTGGACTCTGAGGGAGAGGGAGAGGGTGGGATGATTTAGGAGAATGGCATTGAAACATGTATACTATCATGTAAGAAACAAAGTGCCAGCCTACGTTTGATACAGGATACAGGATGCTTGGGGCTGGTGCATGGGGATGATCCAGGGGGATGATCCAGAGAGAGGATATGGGGTGGGTGGTGGGAGGGGGATTCAGGATTGAGAGCTCGTATACACCCATGACAGATTCATGTCAATGTATGGCAAAACCAATACAGTATTGTAAAGTAAAATAAAGTAAAAATAAAATGATAATAATAATAAAAAGACATAGGGGGAACTCAGTGCTCTGTGGTGACGTAAATGGGAAGGAAATCCAAAAAAGAGGGCATGTGTTAATATATATACATATAGCCGATTCACTTTGCTACACAACAGAAACTAAGACAATGTTGTGAAGCAACCCTACTCCAATAAAACTTAAAGGAAAAAAGTAAAGATGTGGGAAGGAGGACATGGCATGTTTGAGAGTGGAGGATAGTGGTGCAGTGGGGACGGGACTTAAGCTGGAATACGAGGAAAGATAAAGCAATTTAAAAGATAATGTTTGATGATAGGCCCTTGAGTTTAAGGAATTTGGGTGTCGTCATCAAAGCAGTCTGCTCTGAATTTTGAGCACAGAAGTAGTTGGAGAAGTTGCTATTTATAAAAAATTTGGCAGCTCTGTATCACATGCTTGAGGGAAGCAGAGAGAAGCAGAGAGACCAATAGACTTTTTTGCAGCCCTAGCAGGAGCAAGACTAATTTCTTTGGCTACAATAATATTTAAATAGTAAAAATGATGTGTGCTAAGTTGCTTCAATCTTGTCTGACTCTATAAAACTCTATGGACTATAGCCTACCAGTCTCCTCTGCCCTGGGATTCTTCAGGCAAGAATACTGGAGTGGATTGCCATGCCCTCCCTCCAGGGGATAGAACCAGCATCTCTTATGTCTCCTGCATTGGCAGGTGGGTTCTTTACCACTAGGGCCACCTGGGAAGTCCCAGAAATGATAGAAAATAGTAATTAAATGAATACAGTGTGTTTAAAAAAAGATAGTAAGACAGTAGCTTTAATCTTTGGGTCTCTAAAACAGGGAAATACATGTTTTCATTAAAAAAAATTGTTGAGGTTGGGAGTCAAGAGACTACTTGGCTTTGGAAATGTTCCATGAAGATGATTGAGTTTCAGTAAGTGATCTGGGTTAGAAATACAGAATAGATGATTTATAAGAAGGTGTTTGTTTAAGTCTTGAGGAGACAGACTTCACCATGAAGAGGTACCATAACAAACACTGAAAAACCAGACCTATGCTTAGCATCTGTGTATTAGCAGTTGGTTTGCAATGAAACATAGCCCCTATTCAGTCTTTGCACTAGTTTATTTTTCTGATTAAATTTTATAAAACTTTTCTGTTGTATGTCTCCTTAGTTTTAGAACTTGGCATTATTCAAAGATATATACTTAAAGGTATATGTAATGACCTACAGTGTAACAGAAAAGAATCAATCATAAACTTAAAGCTTACTTTAAACATCAGACTCTTCCATATTATCAGGCAGAGCTGAATGCAAATCTCCCTTCCTCAGCTTACCAGGAACTCAAGGCTTTCCTTACCTATAAGACTGTACCTTGAGCTTAAATGAAAAGGTATTTGTAAGTTACATTCATCCAACAAGTATTTGCTGAGTACTTAATAGATTCTTTGGGAATATAATGAGTTTAATTTTGAATTTTTCAATTTGAGGTTTGTTCAAGTGAAATTATCCAGCTGATCATGAGATTTATAAGTTTGAAGTTCATAGGATTAGACTAGAAACATTTGGGAGTTTCTGTACATTTGGGAGTCACTGTACGTAGTGATTAAAACTATGAGTAGGATCGTATCTGTCAGGACACACACACACACACGCACACCATGCTGTAGACCAAGGACGGAGCCATGGGAAACACCAGTGTTTGCATGCTAAGAATTCCCTAAGGGAGAAAGAAGAAATGATCAGTAGTTTGGGGGAAGGCAGAGGAAGGCATGATATCACAGAAGCCTAGGGAACAGAGTTTCAAGAAAAAACAAAGAATTAGCGGAAGTGCAGCAAAGAACTCTAGTCAATTAAGTTTTGAAAACAACGGTCCTTGGATTTTTATTTCAGAAGTACTCTAATTTTAGAGCACACAATTTTAGTAGAGGTGTGAGGGCAGAAGGTAAATGACAGAGGATGGAGAACAATGTAAACTGTAAACTGTTATTTCATGTACATTAAAAGGGAAGGATAGGAAAAACTTGGGGTCAAGACTTCTCATTTCTACCTCTAATGAGAAGCTCAAAATCAGCTGTTGATAAAGAGGAAGGAACTTGTCCAGAAGAATGTTGTTGTTGTTGTTGTTCAGTTGCCAAGTTGTGTCCGACTGTTTGTGACCCCATGGACTGCAACATGCCAGGCTTCCCTGATCCTTACTATCTCCTGGAGTTTGCACAAGTTCATGTCCATTGAATTGGTGATGCCATCCAACCATCTCATCCTCTGTCACCCGCTTCTCCTTTTGCCATCAATCTTTCCCAGCATCAGGATCTTTTCCAGTAAGTCAGCTGTTCTATCAGGTGGCCAAAGTATTGGAGCTTCAGCATCAGTCCCTCCAATGAATATTCCTTTAAGATTGACTGATTTGATCTCCTTACAGTCCAAGGGACTCTCAAGAGCCTTCTCCAGCACCACAGTTCGAAAGCCTCAGTTCTGCAACACTCTGCTTTCTTATGGTTCAGCTCTCACAACTGTACATGACTATTGGAAAAACCAAAGCCTTGGCTATATGGACTTTGGTGGCAAAGCGATGTCTTTGCTTTTTAACATAACTGTCTAAGTTTGTCACAGCTTTCCTGCCAAGAAGCAATTGTTTTCTAATTTCATGGCTGCAGTCACCATCCGTAGTGATATTGGAACCCAAGAAGAGGAAGTCTGTCACTGCTTCCACCTTTTCCCCTTCTGTTTGCCATGAAATAATGGGACTGGATGCCATGATCTTAGTTTTTTAAATATTGAGTTTTAGGCCAGCTTTTTCACTCTCCTCCTTCACCTTCATCAAGAGGTTCTTTGGTTTCTCTTCAGTTTTTGCCATTAGACTGTTATTACCTGCCTATCGGAGGTCCAGAAGAATGCATTGTAATAGATAGGAGAAAGGGAACTAGTTAAGAAAGAAGGGATGAAAATGTGGGCACTGGTGGTGAGTTACCTTGAGCAGGAAGAGGAACACCTTGTTGAATGATGCCTGAGGGTAGTGCTGAAGATAGAGATGTGGGGTGCAGTGAGGGGAGAATAGTCGAGGGAGGTAAGTATTATGCCCTCATTATGCCAGGAAGTAGGAGAAAGTAAAGAGGTCAGGATCTTAAAGGACTGGCAAAGATGAGGAATAGTCTTTGGGTACAGTGGAAGTGGAAGCTGACCAAGGACAAATAAAAGGAATCACACAAATAGAATGGCAGTGAGAGTCTAGCCGAGAGTGGAGACCAAGCATCTCTAAATCACCTAGCAAGGAGGTTCCTGCCTATAAGGCTTTCCCTGGTGGTTCTCAGATACATGCAGTGTCGGTGGTGTTAATTTCCCTTGCCTTGGATGGCTAGGTTATGGATGGTCATAAAAATAAAGGTTCAAACAGGTTAATTTCAGAAATAAAAACCTCTGTACTTCGAAACTCAAAGGTTTTTAACTGTAACTATAGAACAAACACCAGAATCCTAGGCTAGAATTTTTATGGCTTCCAACATAAAATTCTAACTTTTTCTTTCACTACACCCTTGCATGTACCAAATATGACATTTTAGCTAAACAAGGCTTCTTGCTGTGTTTTTAAAGATTTTTTTGTTTCCTACATTTCACTTTAGTTACTTTGCTTCTGCTATTTACTCAGCTTGTGAAACCCTACATCTCTTTTGAAATCATGAGGTGATTAAAACTCAGTTTGTTACCTGGTTTGTAGGCCCAATAAAGAATGTTTCCTGTCTTCTCAGCATCTGTTACACCACTTTTATATTACTTTTCATGTACTTCCATATATTTCAGAATATCTTAGTTTCTATTAACTTTTAATTTCTTAGCTGCAAGTACCATATTTCTGTCATCTTTGTAGCTTGTCACAGTGCCAGTGAAATGCTTTTCCTGTAGTAAGCATGTAGTAAATATTTACTGAACTTACACTGTATTTCACATTTGTACCAAGTAGCAAGATGGGACCTTTAAAAGAAAATAATGTTTTGCCTTTTCCATAGGCTAGTGAGCTGAACTCAACTGATAGGCTAGTTTTAAAGGTTTATTTTTAAATGTTATTTCAATAACTTCTTCTAATGTAAATGTTTTGTCCCACAGGTATGGCATGAACTGCCTTATTCAGTTTGAAGATTTTGCCAATATAAATGCATTTCGGCTCCTGAGAAAGTATCAAAACCAGTATTGCACATTCAATGATGATATCCAAGGTAATCAGATTTTCACTGCATATGGATCAAAAACAGTGTGCCTTGATATTAGTTCATAATTTTCTAAGGATTCAAATTCAATAAAAAATGTGCACTAGATGCCTATGAAATGGAGGAATTTTTTTGGATGATTTCACACATTGTTTCTCATTGAATTCTACATACTTGAGAAAATTTCTCTGACTTTAGAATGTACTGTATTGTGCATGAGCTGGAGAAAGAGTGCCCTAGAATCTGATAAAATCCCCAGTGATTCTGGCTGAACAAAGATGAAATGTATGAAAATATATTATTCTTTGTGTAAAATGAAGAGTGTATACACTTCTCTCTTCAACCTTCATCTCAATCAGCTACAGTTTCTAAGCGTCACCACAAAAGAAGCTGCCTTTGTATGCAGGGTGTACCAGATTCTGCTGTTTGTCTTTGATTGATTGTCAATACTTGGCTACCTGCTTTTGTCTGAGTTGTTTTATTTTACTCTAAGCTTTGTTTTGCTCCTTTCTCTAGATCCACCTCCCCCAAACTACTTACCCAAATCCAAAACCTCCCAGTGAGAATCTTACTCTTCCTGTTTCATGAAGGGCAGGTAGAATAAAAGCACAAATGCTTTTCCTGTAGTAAGCATGTAGTAAATATTTACTGAACTTACACTGTATTTCACATTTGTACCAAGTAGCAAGATGGGACCTTTAAAAGAAAATAATGTTTTGCCTTTTCCATAGGCTAGTGAGCTGAACTCAACTGATAGGCTAGTTTTAAAGGTTTATTTTTAAATGTTATTTCAATAACTTCTTCTAATGTAAATGTTTTGTCCCACAGGTATGGCATGAACTGCCTTATTCAGTTTGAAGATTTTGCCAATATAAATGCATTTCGGCTCCTGAGAAAGTATCAAAACCAGTATTGCACATTCAATGATGATATCCAAGGTAATCAGATTTTCACTGCATATGGATCAAAAACAGTGTGCCTTGATATTAGTTCATAATTTTCTAAGGATTCAAATTCAATAAAAAATGTGCACTAGATGCCTATGAAATGGAGGAATTTTTTTGGATGATTTCACACATTGTTTCTCATTGAATTCTACATACTTGAGAAAATTTCTCTGACTTTAGAATGTACTGTATTGTGCATGAGCTGGAGAAAGAATGCCCTAGAATCTGATAAAATCCCCAGTGATTCTGGCTGAACAAAGATGAAATGTATGAAAATATATTATTCTTTGTGTAAAATGAAGAGTGTATACACTTCTCTCTTCAACCTTCATCTCAATCAGCTACAGTTTCTAAGCGTCACCACAAAAGAAGCTGCCTTTGTATGCAGGGTGTACCAGATTCTGCTGTTTGTCTTTGATTGATTGTCAATACTTGGCTACCTGCTTTTGTCTGAGTTGTTTTATTTTACTCTAAGCTTTGTTTTGCTCCTTTCTCTAGATCCACCTCCCCCAAACTACTTACCCAAATCCAAAACCTCCCAGTGAGAATCTTACTCTTCCTGTTTCATGAAGGGCAGGTAGAATAAAAGCACAGGCAGAGAGTCAGAGAAAGACCTGATGCTTTCTGACAACTTAAAAGATCACACGTAGACTTCCATTTCACTAATCACAATGAACATTTTTCCGTGTTGACCTTACTTGGATTCTCAGCAGCTTTTAACATTGTGGACCCCACTCTCTTCCTTGAAATACTCTCTTCTGTTAACTTCCATGTCACAGACCCCTGCTGACTTTCTTCCTACCTTTTTGAGTTTTTGCCTCCCCCCAGCCCAGTTTCATCCTTTACTGATTAGCTATTAAATGACAGAACACCTCAGCATTCAGTGCCAGGCCCTTTTCTCTTTGTTCTGTGTTATATGTTGGGTATATACTCCAGGGTCACACATTTCATTAGCAGATTTATATCTCTAGCCCAGACTTCTTTGAATTCTAGGTCCATATACCCATTGGGTTATTTTAAACTTCCTCTAGGGATATCTCAAAGTTATCTCATACTCAGCCTCCTCACCATCACACTCTTATTTCCCCACCAAACTTGACCTTCTCTGTGTGTTCTCTGGCTCCATGAATTCCAGATGTCTCTCTCTTCTTCACCTCTCTCTGCCAAATATATAGCCTATCACTCATCCTCCTGATTTTTAGCATTAAGTTGGATAGAGAAGGAAGTGAAGATGTAAGGACGGGTAGATAGGGCAAAAGGGTCTAGATTCCCTATCTTTAATAAAGTTAAAGACTAGGTATAATGTGGATAATTGAATAAAGAACTCAAAAGGTAGAAGGTTACAGACCATGTTGAGTGAGTTACTCTAATGTAGGTCTTCCAAGAAGAATTAGTTCTGAGTGATGGTAAGAACCGAGATACAACTTATGATGGGAGGAAGACAGCCAAAGGCGAGTAAGATGAATGTCATTGAAAATGATGGGATCCACGAAAAGTTTAAATGTAAAAGGAGGATAATATTTCTCTCATAGAGTTTTTATTGTGGACAGAATAGTTATTTGTGAAAATACCCTATCAAGTTAAATATACTGTAGAAATATAATTTTTAAGATTTGCTATGCTTAAAGTTCTTTAGTATAACATAGCTATGTAAATATAATGTCTCTTTACATTTTGAACCACACTAACGTAATTGGTCTAATCTTTCTTTTCCTAACATCCTTCGTGATGCCAATTACATAATTTATCGTCATTTTTGTGACAGAGATGCTTATGTTATTTCAGTTTTCTTCTTGTTGTATTCATTTTTTGAGTGTTTTATTTATGAGAAGTGAATGTGTGGAGGATTTCAGAGAGGAAATGATGGCAGTCTAATTTTAATGTGCTACTGTTCTAATTTGAAAATGCAGTGTATAGTGATAGAATGCCTTTGATGCTATAGACAAAGGCTTTGTAGACCAGTGTGTCTAAGTCACTTACCTGTTTGTTTCATTGTTGCCTCTAAAGTAGCCACCAGTTAAACTCTTAAACAAACCTATCCTGTCCTTTCTTTAATATTCTCTATCCTTCAGTTTTGGGGTCTCACAGAAATGTCTGTGTAGAAGTAAAAAACCAGGATTGCATAATTTGAATCATTTTGCAGAATTAATAGGTATCAGAGTTTGGGTTAAGGAAAGAACGTGAAATCCAAGTCATCAAACAAAATGAGCAATTAAGACTTACGTTCAGCATTTCTGTCAATAGTCGTCCAGAATTTGGGAGTCAAGCCTTGGGCTGCCTCAGAATTAAAGTCAGGAGCACGGGAAATAAGAGACAGATGCCAAGCCAGGACCAAGAGCACTGCATGTGGAGTTGCCCTGAGAATGCACTGCGGAATATCCCCCACAGCAGGTCGCCACTGCGGAGGCATTCAATGGCTAGTTTTTCACCCCAGCTAATCAGTCTTCAAATAAAATCTGCACACACATAGTCTGCATTATTTCTGTATAGGTGTTTTCGTGTCCTGTGGCCTTAGCCAACAGAAAGTTAGGTTTGAGAAAATGGGACTAATCTCTGACTAGAGAAAACTTTTGGCAAGTTATTGAGGTTCTGACTAGCCATGACCAAACTATTTTGTGCTTTCTTCTTCACACCGAAATAGTGTCCTTAGTGACACATCTTCCCCATATGCTTCTATTTTACCTTTTTAACCTTATGTTTTTACCATTTTGCCCACAAATGTAATACTTTCCTCACTGTGGGCATAGAAATTGCATTCTAGTGCCAATGAAAATAGTTATGTAACTATTACAGCCTTACCATGTAAATAAATGCTTATAGTTAAAAGCATTTAACTATACCCTTGGGGGGACTTTTTTCTTAACAAATGTGTTCTTGAAATGTATTAGCTTTTTATGAAAAGTACTTGATTTTTTAAAAATACTTTAATATATTAATGATCTAAGATAATGTTAAATGATAAAGATTTTTGTTCAACTGTTATTTAGACCTTCATGTATTCTAGTTGTAAATTATTGCCAACTAGAAAAAATGTGCAAATTAAATCTATTAAGGAACGAATATTTAATAATATAATCTGGAAACCATCAGATTTCAGCAAATTCAGATCAAAAGAATGAAGTTTCATCCTCTGGTCATTTAAAATCATCTACAAAAAAGAGATTTTTCTTCCCATAATACCCTCTCTGGAATGGCTATGTGCTGATTTGACATTTCTAAATATTTTGCACAGAAATTTTTGCCATGATAAACTAGTTTGATGACTAGTGATAAACTAGTCAGGATTTTTTTAAAAGAAGGTAATCTTGTACCAAATACTTTGATCATTATAAAGATCAAAGATAGACGTGGTAGAACATTTTGCAAAAGAAGGCATACCATTGGCCTGAAAACATGTTTTAAAGTTTAACCACACTAGGTTTTAAAAAGCATATTAGATGGCAAATGAGATACTCATTTTCTCTGTCAAGGTGGCAAAGATTTTTCTTGTAATCCCAACTGTTAATGATGTTTTAAAAAATGAACACTCTTGTACATCGATAGTAAGAACATCAATTGGTACAACTCCTGAGGAGTCAATATGTGTCAGAAACCTTAGTCATGGCAGATCTTTGATCCAAGATCTATTTTTAGAAATTTATCCTCAGTAAATGAAGGTGTGTGAAACAAATGTACAAAGATTTTTAGTTTATATATTTGTTTATTTTAAAAATTGAGATATGGTTGACATATAACATTGTATTAGTTTTAGATATACAACATAATGGTGTGACATGTGTATTTATTGGTAAATGATTATTGCAATAAGTTAATGTCTATCCCCACATATAGTTACAAATTCTTTCTTTCTTATGATCAGAACTTTTAAGATCTACTCTTGTGCCAACTTTCAATGTACAATAGAATGTTATTAACTTGGTCATCATGAGGTGTTACGTCCCCAGAACTTACTTGTCTTATAACTGGAAGTTTGTGCCTTTTTGATTTCCTTCACACTTTTTTGCATAACCCCCACTAATTTGTTCTCATATCTATGAGTTTGGTTTTTGTTTTAGATTCCACACATAAATAAGATCATACAGTGTTAGTCTTTCTCTGTTTGACTTATTTAGTATAATGCCCTCAAGGTATATCCTTATTGACACAAATGATAAGAGTTTTTCTTTTTTTTTTATAGTGGTTCAATAATATTCATATATGTATCTACTTCAAATTTTCTTTATCAGTTCATTTGTCAGTGGACACTTGGGTTGTTTCCATGTTTTGGCAATTGTAAATAATGCTGCCATGAACATATATTAGCCACCCAGGTGGCACTAGGGGTAAAGAACTCGCCTACCAATGCAGGAGACATAAGAGACCTGGGCTCGATCCCTGGGTTGGGAAGATCCCCTGGAGGAGGGCATGGCCACCCACTCCAGTATTTTTTGCCTGGAGCATCCCATGGACAGAGGAGCCTGGTAGGCTACAGTCCATAGGGTCACAAAGAGTCGGACACGACTGAAGTGACTTAGCACAAACATAGGAGGGCATATATTTTTTCAAGACAGTGATTTCATTTCCTGTAGCTAAATACCCAGGAGTGGAATTACTGGCTCATATGGTGGTAATTCTAGTTTTAATTTTTTGAGGAACCTCCATAATGTTTTCCATAGTGACTGCAACAGTTTTCATTCCCACCAACAGTATACCAGCATTCTCTTTTCCCCACATCCCTGCCAACACTTGTTATTTTTTTTCTTTTTTTAAATATCAGAAATTAAGTTTATTCAGGTATACAAGAGGAATTGCAATTTGGGAAACACATGCTGTAGCAAACTACAGGCAGGTCCCTTGTCTATTTGATAACAGCCGTTCAATCAGGTATGATGTGATAGCTTATTTTGGTTTTGACTGGCATTTCCCTGATGGTTAGTGATGTTGAGCACTATTTCATGTACCTATTGGCTATTTGTATGTCTGCTTTGGAAAAATGTCTATTTAGGTAAAGATATTTGTTGCACTGTTATATTTATGGTGAAAATCATAAACCTTTTAAATATCAAAAAATACAGATTTGGTTAAATAATCATCACATGTTCATACTATGCAATATTTTAACTATGCAAAATAATATTTTAAAATATATTATTGATGTGGTAAGATACTCACAAAATATTTTGTGGTAAAAGTATATTAAAATAATAAGCATGGCATGAAATATTTTTTATAAATTAAAATTTTCTTGGATTTCCATATATCAGGTATAGAAAAAAATTGTGAGACTGTACAACAGAATGTTGAAAGTTATCATACCTAGACAATGGGATTATAGGTGACTTATTTATTATTAAGGTTAGCCAAAAAGTTCACTTGGATTTTTCTGTAAGATATTACAGAAAAAAACCTGAGCAAACGTTTTGGTAACCCAATATTATTTATTATCTGTGCCAGTATCAACTTTCTGCCAGTATTCTTTGAGTTAAGTAGGAGAAGAGGAAACATCCATTGAATCTTCTTTTCCATATGGTGCCCCTGTGCTCCTTGCCCTGGTGGCTTGCAGTAATGACTGATGTCTTACAGTCTGGGCACTCTCTAGAGATTAAACTTCTAGTTGCTTTCTAAACTTCCGGTATGTTGGGGGAGCCATTAGGAGAGGAAAATAGATCTGGGTTCCAGCTACTTCTTAACAAATTTGGGGGCAGCTTCCTGTGTGTAGTCTTACTTTTTCTCCCCACTTCCAGAAGTGCTTGGTGCCTCCTACACCCAGGCCTTTTGAGAGTTTTGCTGTGTCAGTCTGCTTCTTAGCAGCCCTCATGACTGACCGGAGAATTCACCTTTCTCTACCAAGTAGGTTACCATTTGCCCTTTGGGCTTCTGGCTGCTGAAATTGTCTATGTGTTCTCTTCTGCTAGCCTCTGATTTTTAAAGGTCTCTTTTCTGTTTTTTTAGTAGACCTTGTTGATGGGAAGGAAAGTTAAAGTTTGTGTCGTCCCCTTCTCCTCCTGCCCCCAATCCCTCCCAGCATCAGAGTCTTTTCCAGTGAGTCAACTCTTCTCATGAGGTGGCCAAAGTACTGGAGTTTCAGCTTCAGCATCATTCCCTCCAAAGAAATCCCAGGACTGATCTCCTTCAGAATGGACTGGTTGGATCTCCTTGCAGTCCAAGGGACTCTCAAGAGTCTTTTCCAACACCACAGTTCAAAAGCATCAAT